>WAAG01007793.1:0-20210 GCA_013390105.1 Tichodroma muraria | reverse complement strand
TTACCACTTAGCAGTCCAAGGCACTTTTAACCACAGTTACTGGAGTCACAGTTATGTTCGTCTGGAGTGGTTTGATTGTCCCTGTGATGCGTGGAAAGGTTTCATAGATGAGAGGGAAATCCTAGTTCATGCAAGGCGTCTGTCTCCTCTTTGGTGCTAAATATGTTCCTATGTGAGGGTGGGAGCAGAAAGAGGAGGGGAGGTGATGTGTTCCAGTCAAAATCAGTGGCACAGATCAGTGTTAATTTCTGAAAGGACTCTCACTTCTAATTTCTTTTGTCTATTTAAGCCAGTGAAGAAAAAGAAGATAAAACGCGAGGTTAAGATTCTGGAGAATCTCCGTGGTGGCACCAACATCATTAATCTGATTGACACTGTCAAGGATCCGGTGGTAGGTGCCTGTGTTGGGGGGTTGTGCTGGGATTGCCTTCCCACCAGCTGAAGGCACGGGCTGGTTAGTTTGGATGGGCTCCTCTTCCTTTCCATGTTCCCCAGACTCTTCTGCATCCTCCATGAGTTGCCACAGCTGATGGGAGAAAGTTTTGAAGTCCTGCAAATTTTTTGTAAGAAAGTAGAGCCTGTAGCCTTCTAGCTTCTGTCTGGCATCTGGAACCTAAGTACCAGCCAGAGCAATTGGATATTAAGCACTTTAATCCTTCTGGTTGCTGTCCTACCCAGTGACCAGCAGTCATGTCACGTCATGTCATGGTCTGCACTGCCACAATTACCCCATTCCTGGGAAGTTCTCTTTGACTGGCAGCTGGCTGAGGGCTGTGACTCCCAGCCCGCTGGCAGCCCTGGAGAGGAAATGCTGCTGCAGTGTTGGCAGTCCTGGCTGACTTTTCTCCTGTGAGGAAGACTGGGTGGCCCTAGGTGCTGGTGACATGTTTTGCCTCACCCAGTGCTCTCTCTGTTCCATGGCGTGCGGGAGCAATGCTGGCCAAAATGCCGAGTTGGTGCTCAGTGTGTGGGGTATAAGCAGGGCTGCACTTTCTGCTCCCACCTTGCTCTTCCTAGTGCGGGCTGGGCAGGAAGCAAAGGCTTTCTCAGGTCTCTTGGAACCGAAGAAAGGTCAAGTGCGTATTTTAAACCATGACTTTGTCTCTCTTGCAGTCAAAGACCCCTGCTCTGGTGTTTGAGTACATCAATAACACAGATTTTAAGGTGAGTTTGCCTGAGTGTGGAGGAGTGAGACTGCCCATTTCTGTAAAGTGCTGTGATTTTCAGATAATCCTCAAGAGCTGTGGGGGGAATTTAAAGTTTTCGCAATTGTCAGTTTCACTTTTCCCCATGTAAATCAGAAATCTGTTAATGGGCTCTAGATGAAAAGACATAAAAGGCTTGTGTGCTGAATGTCCCAACTCTGAGGAGTAAGGTCAACAGGTTAGATATTCTTACTCCCCTCTCAATTTAGTAATCACTGCTGTGCTATATATTCAGCCCAAGTTAATCCCTGAGCTGTAGTGCTCTTTTTACAGCAGTGCAGTTGATGGAGCTGGTGACACTAATTTATTTTGGAATCCTTCAGACCTGGGGGCTATGGGGTGGGCAGGGGCTGAAGAGCTCATCTCTGACTGCCAGTGGGCCTGGTAGTGGGGGATTGAACATTCTTGAAAACATCCTAAGGGCTTTTTTTTTTTCTTGTCTGAAGCTGCAGCATATTCCCTGGCTCTTCTTATGTCTAGGGGCTCCAAGGGATATTACTGTTCCTAGAATGAGGGTCCTTCTGTCTGAGAGCAGCTACAACTGCCTTTGCTTCCAAAATGCTTCTAGACAAAAAGGATCTATAATTATCAGCCACACCTATTTTAATGGTATCTTTGCTTCCCCCATGTGAGCCTTTACCCTAAGTCACTAAGTCAGTGGTGGAGAATTAATTGAGCAGTTGCCATTAGAAAGCCAGCAGTCATCCCTCCTGCACCATTCAGGGATCTCTTTCATTCCTTGAGATGGGATGGTGTTTTTTACTTCCTCTTTGTCCTGGGTCATTATGTAGTTACAGGTTTTTTAGGAAGCAGATGTACCAAACACCCAGAGAAGAATCTTGGGCTGGTGTTGGTTATAAAGGAGGCAGCTGGCTCACACACCAGCTCCTGCAGCCCTGCATGATGAGGGGCAGCACACGTAGTTTCTGCCCCTCTGGGGTGGGCCTGGTGAGCTGGATGCTGCAGGGTGGGATGTGTGTGTGGAGCCAGAGCCAGAGCTGCAGCCATGCTGCAGTGGAGGTCTGAGTGCTGTTTAATCTCATGTAGAGATGCACTGCAGGAGCCACAATAACAGCAACTTGCAGCAGCATCTGCCCTGACTGCTCTGGGTGGAGAGAGGAGTGTTGCCTCTATCAAGTAAACAGCCGTGAGAGGAGTGCTCTGTGGTGACCTTTCAGGGCTAATTAAAGCAGGTTTGGTTTGCCTGGGCTTTGTTGACATCAGCTAGGCTGTGCCAGTGCCTCGTGTGCTGGGAATGTGCCCCTGTGCTTCTCCTGTGACCCACAGCCTCCTTGTAAGACTGGTCCTAGAAGTTTTTAACTTTCTATTTAGAGACCGTTTAATTATTTCATTGATTTTTATTTTTAATATATAGCTTGAGATAAACTACATTGCTCAGGCAGTGGTACACCTTGCTGAGGATTGCTTTGTGTGTCTCCAACTCAAAATGTGATTACACCACTCTCTCATGTCCTTAGAGGAAAAAATTATCATCAAGGATATCCCCCAGAAACTGAAATGTGTCCATGAAATGGAGTGTTCAGCAGTACCTTGAGGCTGGTGGCCAGTAGGAACTCTTAACTGAAAAATGCTGGGCTCAGAATCCATCGTCCTTTGGTCATCCTGGCCACATGGAGAGCCAGGCTAGGCACTGCTGCAGCCAGTGAGGAGCATTGGATTGGCCACTGCAGAAGTGACAGTTCTCAGCTCTGGCTGTTGCATTAGAAACAGCTACATGAGCTTGCAGCAGACTTCTCTAGGCTCCTGGGAGAAGGCCTTGCTCCTTGGGGAAATCCAAATTCACAGCTGTACAAGTCCAAGACAGAAAGTATCGATGCTTTTGATGCTGATTGGTACAAGGCAAGAATAACTTGTCTTGGGAATGCAAGTGTGTCCCCAGGGCATGCAGTGTGCCTTCTTGTGTTCAGAGCTTATTTGTAACCTGAATTTCCCTAGCTGTGTATGGGGTGTGTGGGTTGTTTGATGCTCCACTCCCATGAGCTGTCTGCCTGTTTGAGTAGGTTCTTGGGGCTGCAATTAATTGCAGATTATAGAGCTGCTTCTACTGAGGGTGCCTGTGGGTGTCGTCTTCTATATAGAAACTCCCAAGATGTCTCTTCCTTTGCTCTGAAGTGCCAAGCAGAGAGTACAGACTACATGAGACCACTTGTGTTGGAGGTCTCAGCTTGCTCTGTACCTCTACACATGAAGCAGCTGGAGAGCACCCAGTTATTGTCCCCTCTGCTCCATAGTCCTTATCTCCTTGGGAAGCCAGATTCTGCTGGAGTTAAGTGCCACATGAGCTAATCCGGGTGACAGGGACCTCTTCTCTTTGGATGTGGCTGCTGCTGATGTGCCCATCTCTGTGCTGACACCTGGATTCAGCAGCACTGATGAGAACCAGCATCTCGCTGGCAAATCACCTTCGGGGTGTGTGAGGGGTTCCCCGGGCAGCTTGTGTGGCTGAGGGCTGTGACTCCCAGCCCGCTGGCAGCCCTGGAGAGGAAATGCTGCTGCAGTGTTGGCAGTCCTGGCTGACCTTTCTCCAGTGAGGAAGGCTGGGAGGCCCTAGCTCCTGGTGACACGTTTTGCAGGCAGCAGGTGGTTGCTGACCTCTCCACAGGATTTAATTTTTCTCTGTCCTGTTGGCAGTAGTTGCTCACAAGCTTGGATGTCTGCTCAGTTGTCTCCTTTCTGGAAGTTCATTTCCTCCAGCTTTATTATTTTTTGCTTTGATGCTAATACTTTGAGCCCTTTGCCTGTTCAAATGGCAGAACACTGTTCATGTCAGTGCACCTGTGGAAGTGGCTGCTGGGTTTCCTCAGCTCTCTGTGACTGGGCAGGAGCTGCACTTCTGTGGGATCTAAGCTGTGGCTGTGGACGATACCAGATCAGAAGCACAAGCTTTTATTTCACTATTCTTAAATGATGGTATAAACAGGAGACTTAGGTGATACCTCCCCAGAGCTGATTACATTTTCTTAAATTACCTGTCTGGTTCCCTTCTGGAAGTGACAGCACTGTACTTGCCGGGAGGATGAGCTGGAGCCAGACTGGATATGTATTCTGCTGTGTGAGGGCAGCAGCTTTTGTACAGGGTTAGTGTTTCTCTTCAGACCTGCTGCATTGCTTGTCATCTGAGAGCATTCAAGCTCCCCACAGTAATATGCCTTAAATGAAAGCTGCACTGCAGAGCCACATGCAACTGAGGAACCATCAGCAAAATTAAATGTCTTCTGCTAATTTGTTTGAAATTAGAAATGAGACACCTGCACTTGAGCCACTGTCAGCTGTCTTGTATTTTGTAAGCGTACTGGTACTGTGCCTTTCACTGCCCCAAAGAGGCAAATCCCTTAGGAAAGAAGGGGACAGAGACAGGTCTTAAGGAGCAGTTCTGGTTTAGGTTTGCTCTAGCAGGTTTGGAGCTGAAGACAAGATGGGCAGGAAAGGTGAGCAATGGAAGGTTGCTTCAGGATGTTCAGCCTGCTGGAGTTGTGGGTACAGTGGACTTTTGAGTTGAGTCTTCCACTTCACCTGCACTTTGGTAAATTTTCAGGCCCAGTTGCTGTGAGGGAAATATGTGAAAGGGTTGTTTTTTTGTTTTTTTTCCTGGGTTTGTTTTTTGTTTAAAAAATGGTTGTTGCCCTGCATAAGCAATGCAGACATATAGAAAGTTCTCCTCCCTTGTGTGGCTGCCAAGACTGGAGATGCTTTGGGAACTGTTTTCCTTTTTTTGTTTTTTTTTTTTTTTTTTTTTGCTACTGCTGCTGCCTTGCACCCCAAAGCAGTGTCTCTCCTCGCAGCCACTCTGTTGCTCTGCAGATGCTGCTTCCTGCACGTAGCCAGCTGTGTTGCTCACTCGAGGGAGAGGAATAAGCATTTAACTCCTGTCAGCCCCATGGTGGGGAAAGCGTCTCTGCCTCCTCAGGCACTAACGGGGTTCGTTTGTGATTGCTTATGTGATGTGTGCCAAAATATCACCAAAAGCTGGAGAGGAGTGGTGGCTGCCTCTGGGTGGGTTTGGCCTTTCCTAGTGCTGTGTATGGAGGAAGGAGATCAGTCCAGGTCTCTGAGGCCTCGTGGGATCCTGAGTGCTGAGCAGATGTTTGAGCTGGGTCTGAGTGATCCCCACAGTGATGTCTCTATAATCCTACTCCACAGAGACAGCTGTAAGGACAGAGCACGGGGCATGGCTGCAAAGGAAGTCTCTGTCCTGCCCTGCTAGGTTGGGCAAAGGGGATTTGGAGCCCACTGTCAAAGCCTGCTTGAGGCAGCTGCTGTGCAGAACCCACTCGCAGTGGAAACCTTGGCCCTTTTGACAGCTTTGAAACTGTCCTTCAAAGCTGTCTACGTTCACTGGCTGCCTGCAGGGCTGAGCAGGCTCCTGCAGGGACTGTTCCCTGTGGTGAGAAGAGCTGGGCACAGCTGGCCACACTGCTGGCCTTGGCACTGACAGAGGTCAAAGGGGCTGGGTTTCACAGGCAGCTCTTCTAGGGAAATCTGTTGAATGCTGTTTGTCCAGCCGTGTTTGGGCTTATCATGGCCCTGTGCCAAAGGCCATGAGCCAGAGAAGCAACAGCATTGCAGATCTGAAAGAAATACATGGGTGACCTCCCTTCCATCCCCTTCCCACTTACCGGCAGCAAGAGACAGAGCCAGGGAACAGGGAAAATGAGGTCTAGTCTTGTAATGCCGCTGCTTTTCTTGCCCTCTTCCTTCCCCAGGTGCATTGATGTTGCCAGGTGAAGCTGAACAGGGCAGTGAATGCCAGAAAGACATGTTTTACACATTTCTTACAGTGGTTGTAACCTAGGAAGCCATTTAAACAGACTTCTGGAAGGACTCAGCTGTCCTCTACTGGCCCTGCATCCTGCATCAGTTGTGCACAAGTCAGGAAATCCATCCCTGCTATGGCTCTGTAGCTTGTGGCTATGTCTTTTTTGCTCCCTGCTCACTTGTCTGCTTCACTGGGTTGCTCCAAAGCGTTAGGATCATCCCAGCTCACGAGATTACAATGCAGTTGTGGCCTAGGGGCTGTTAAAGCTCTGTGTGTGTAAGTGACACTTGTATGTTGTCAGATGATTTCTGATTTTGGGGCTGGGCAGGGACTGTTTGGAGATGACCCTCAGTAAGGCAGGAACCTGAGGATCTCAGCATGGGCCTGGAGGGGATTCAGGGCCAGAGCTGCTTTTTTGGAATGTGAATTTCAATCCCTTGCTCTGGGATTTTTCCTGAAGCCGCCAAGTGGTGCCTGTGATGGACAGCAGGCTCCAGTGCTGATGCAATTGGTGATTTGTCTGAGCTATGAGATGATCCTTGTTTGTAAGAAAGAGCAGAGCGGTCTGGTCCCACTGCTGCCCTTTGAGTGTCCTTCCTTGCCCTGCCCTGGCATCTTGCCTTGCTTTCCCTTGGAGAGAGAGCAGCTCAACAAGGTTGGGCTGAGTCTGCAGCCTGTGACAGATACACAGCAGAAGGTAAATTTGGGGCCAGCTGTGACCTGGTGTGGGAGCAGCAGGATGATTTTTCCTGTGATGGTGCTGGTGGCACAGGGCAGGTTAAAGTGCCCCCTGGAACTCTGTCACTTCCACATGAGCAGCTGCAGAAGGACACAGGAGAGGAGAGTGCTGGCAGTGAGAACTTTCCCACAACTCAAGTTGTGCTCTCCTTGGTCCCAAGCATTGGTCACAAGCATTCCTGTGCTCTTCAGTTTCATTAACCTTTCCCCTGGGATAGAGGAGAGCCTCTGTGGCTCTAAGGCTGGCTCTCCTCTTTGTGCTTCCCAACCCCATGCTCCTTTTGATGTTTTCCTCTCCCTGTCCCTGAATACCTGGACACTTTCCCGTGTGTTCCCAGCCCGCCTGCTCTGAATGCTGTTGTCAGTGCTGACATGCAAACTCATCACAGTGACTTGACAACAGAAGGAAAGTCACAGTTGTCTGTGCCTCCTCCAGAGCTTTTGCTCTGTCCCCCTTGGACAGACAGCCTGCCCATCTACTGTTGGAAAGTTGTGACAAGTCTGAATGATGCCAGTAGCATTTCACAGGAGCTCTTGCATCCTTTCTAGATTTCCTGGCAGGTCTGAGACCAGGAGAGCCCTCAGGAATGGTAACATTCATAGGGAATCTGGAATGGGGTCAATGATTGGAGGCAGGTGGGGGGCAGGAAATGAAACTAATCCAAATCTGGAGTATTTATTTTTTTCTCTCTTTTTCTTTTCCTCCCTCCCCAAATCTGTTTCAGCAACTATACCAGATCCTGACAGACTTTGATATTCGGTTTTATATGTATGAGCTGCTTAAGGTGAGTGCCACTGCACATGACAGTCTGGATAGGGGGACCAGGAACGAGAGTGGTAGTAGTGGGGCTCATGGGGCAGTGTTGCTAAGAGGTTACTTCTCTTGTGTTCAGTGCAGAATCCAAGTCTCATAAGCTGGGAAGGTTTGGGAAGAGATCGGGTTACCTGGCTTGTTGCTGTGAGGTACTGCAGCCAAACTGGGGGCCTTCAGTCACCTCCAAAGAGTCTGTGATTCTCTGAAGTCTGAAGTGTTTGTGATTGTGTCACCAGGTAGAGCTGTGCTTGGTCTCCCTATGTCTCTTGCACCATTGGGCTGCTGTGAGGAAAATCAACTCTCAGAAAAAGAGCCAGAGCCAGGACGAGGCCCTTGAGGCAGGGCTGGGGAGTTATGGTGCTAGGGGGAGCGGAAGAGAGGGATTGGCAGCTCCAGGCTTTCCTCTGCTGCAGTATTCAAATGCAGCCCCAGAATGTGAATTCTGCCCACCAGTTCTGCCAGCTGTTTCATGTAACATTAGTATTTTCCTTTGACACCTCCCAGCCAAAGCTTTCCTTTCCCTTCTGATGAAAGGTGAGGAGCACCCTAAATACCTCCCCTTAACTAGCCTAGCTTGCACTTCCCCATGGCAATTCCCTCAAGGAGCCATTGCAGGTCTATGTGATGTGCTGCCCTGGCTCTTGGGGGTCTCCAGCTGCAGGAGAGAGGAGGCAGCAGGGCACAAGGGACAGCTGACAGGTTTGACTGATCCCAGGGCTGTTCTGTGCTGACCTGCTGAAGCAGCAGCTTGACTGTGTCAGGTCCTGGCAGGGCCTTGACACTTCTGGGCTGACACTTTGTAGCTCCCACACTTCTGGAAATGAGTGGGACAGGTTAGGAAAGCCCTTTGTGCTCCAGGACATGATTACTGAAGGAGACTTCCTGAAACAGATCCAGTGGACTCAAGGGAGGCTTTCTTCTCTGCACTCCCATGCTTGCCCACCTGTCTGCAAAGGAAGGACCTTCCTACTGGATGTTGGGAGTGAGCCTGAGGCAGCCTGGGATTAGGATGGGAGGGGTCATGAAGTTTAGATGATCCTTGAGCCTTGGCAACACAAGACACTAAAAGAGCTTCATCCCTGGAAGCAGTTTGTGTAACCTGTTAGAGATCTCCTGGACTGGAGATCCAGGACAACTGTTTGCTGTGAGTCCTGTGGGCTGGGAGGCCACATGTCACTGCAGGGCTGTTCTCTGAGACCTTACTGTGATGGAAGCTGTTGCCTCCTTGCTTCCCACTGTGGCATGGGCCCAAGGACGATGTTGCTTCCCTGGCACTGATGTCTTGGATATTGAATGACTACAGGCTGTACCCTCTTTCCCTGCTGCTGGAGATGTCATAGCATCTGATAGATGTTGATGGATGGATCTCCCTCCCCTTGGAGATGAGAAAAAAACATTCTCACCCCCTTGCTCAAGGGAACAGCTGCGTTGGGGGGGACAAGTGGTGCAAGGTCATGGAGCTGGGGAGCTTGTATGTGCTCCTGCCTACAAGCCTGAAGCAGCTTTGCTCTCCCTCGTGTGCTCTCACTTGCCTTTTTCAAGTGCAATTTGGCTTAAATCAGCAGGGCAGAGGTGACTTTCTAGCTTGAGTGTGTTTTGGGACACAAGTGGAAAGCCTCACCGGACAGCCATAAATCTGCATGCATGTAGGAATCATTCCCTTTCTAGAGAAGAGAGCCTGACCTAGGAAGTACAGGGCTGCCCAGGTTGGAGCAGTGGGCTTATCACCAGGTGGGACATCTCTCTGCATTGTGTTCTTCAACAACTGTGCAGGGAACACAGGGAACACCTGCGACTGCAGTAGGGCACAAGGTCCTTGCAGTCTTGTTGCCAGCTTGTCACTTTATTATGCACAGCATAAGAACTGAAACTGCTCATTTCATGTGCCAGGGTTATGGCACTTGTGAACTCCTGCTTCTGGCTGAGAACTGTCTGATAGACTGGTAATGCTGTGCCTGTGGTTACAGCCATGCCTAATGTGTGTGTGTGTCTGCCAGGCCCTGGATTACTGTCACAGCATGGGAATCATGCACAGGGATGTCAAACCCCACAACGTCATGATAGACCACCAGCAGAAAAAGGTACTGTGACACCAGGGCTTACAAGAAGGGGTTTTCCAGGGAAACCTGAAACTGCTGCATCTCTACCCATAGCCCTGGCAGCTGCACATACCCCTCTAACCTTTCTTTACTGGCTCCCCTCCACCTGCCAGCACCAGGACATAGTCAAAATCCCACAGGAGAGCACCTCAGTGGGAGTCCACAGCTTCCTCGCTGCTGGGGTGTGCTGGTTAGACCACAGGAAATGGGCAGCACAGGGGCCTACCCCACCCCATCATGGTACCTGTATCCCATTGAGTGCTGTGTGTGCCTGCCCCAGGGACCTGGAATTTTGTGTCAAGGAGCTGGTCCACAGGTCCCTCTCTGTCAATCAGCAATAGCTGTACAGGCAACGCAAGGTGTATAAGAAGGGAATCTTTTACTAGAGTCCTTCCCTAGTAAGCAGGTTGTCCATCCCTGCAGCTGTGGAGATGGTCTGCCTTGCAGGATGTGCTGAGCCCCTCCTCTCCCATTTTCTGCTCAGTCCCCAGGTAAAATCAACACTTCACCCCAGCCCTTCTAAACGGTGGGATAAGACTTTTGCCTGTTCCCTAGCACTCGAGGTGGTGCTGGTAAGGAGCCAGCTGTCCAGCAGTAACAGTGTGCTTGGACTCAGAAGGCAGCGGAGCTCTCTAAACTGGGCTTTGCCTCACCAGCTGATATTAGGGGAAAGGGAAAAACCTGATGAGAGAGCTGCTGAGAGCATCTTCCGTCCACAGAGGGCCTCCCTCCACCCTGGGCTCCGTGCTTGCATCAAGGGATTGAGGTTTGGCCAGTGTGGATTCACCTGCCTGGCTGCTGACTCTGTCTCTCTATTGCATGTTCAGCTGCGGCTCATAGACTGGGGTCTGGCCGAATTCTACCATCCAGCTCAGGAATACAATGTCCGTGTGGCCTCTAGGTACTTCAAAGGACCAGAGCTCCTTGTGGACTACCAAGTAAGAGTCTGTCTCCTCCTTGCTATCCAGTGATAACACTTGTGGCTGCACTTTAGCCACCTTTGGGTTGTCTGGTTTTGCCTGTCAGGGCATTGCCTGGGTTGGAGAGAGGCTGGCTATGAAGTGCAAAGGCTGAGGCTGCCTGTGCTGGTGGGGAACCAGGCTGTGGTGAGTGTGCCTTTTCTGACAGCTTCTCCTTTTCTCCCTCAGATGTATGACTACAGCTTAGACATGTGGAGTTTAGGCTGTATGCTGGCAAGCATGATCTTCCGAAAGGAGCCCTTCTTCCACGGCCAGGACAATTATGACCAAGTAAAGACATTGCTACCTGGCTTACCTTGTGAAAAGTTTGTCCCCAGTTCATCTCTGTGTGTATAGTGGGGAGGCTCTGGGGATGGGACTGCCAGGCTGGGAGGATGTTGCTACATGTTCGGTTAAGCCATCTGTGATTTTGCTGCCATGTGTAGGAAACTTATTTTCTGCACATGTTGCAAAACCAAGTTTCAAGGGAGAAACTCCTGTTGGGATGTTTCCAGAAGGAGGGCTCTTAGATTTGGGCAGCTCTGCCTCTGCAAAAGAGTGGTGGGCTGCCCTTCTGCTCTCTGAACATGCCTTTTGTTCCAGCTGGTTCGCATCGCAAAGGTCCTGGGCACAGATGAGCTGTATGGGTATCTCAAGAAGTACCACATAGAACTGGACCCGCACTTCAATGACATCTTGGGCCAGTAAGTGGAGAAGTGAAATGCTGCCTTTTTTTTCCTTGTAAGCACAGAGAGGAAGATAAACTGATGTCTGTACCCTTGAGGCACTCTCAGCAAAGGCCTGCTTTATCTTCTGGATAACAGTGCTGCTTGCAGGCTTCACATCTAGCTGTTCATGTCATCTCAGGAAGTCACTGAAATGCAGGCTCTTTCCTTTTGTCTGTCCTATGATTCATGAGCCATCCCCTATTTCTTCTCTCTCCTGCTTGTTCACATCCTTAAAGTGGAGGTGTAGACACTGTAGTTAAGTGTGGGCTGAGTGGCTTACTCTTCCAGTTAAGATTTCTGAAAAGGACAAATGGAATGGATGCAATAGTGAGGACAGCTTCTGTGAGGCTGGCTGGCAAGCCAGAGCAGCTCTGGTCCCAAGGGTGTCACCCTGCCTGCCACATGCTATTGTCTAGTCCCTGTAGACAGAAGGGAATGTGCAATGTTGTGCCTTTCCTGGCACAGGAGGTCCATACAATTGTGTACATAAAGAAGAGGATTTTCCACCTTTGGCAGGTGTTTGCTGGGGGGCAGTAGCTTGTGCAATGAAGAGCTGTGGGCTGTTTATCACAGCCACCTATACTCAGAAGTGGCTGGTGGCAGGTGATCCCCATGGGACATCGGGGTGGTGCTGTGCAGTGACAGCTGGTCCCTCTGCAGGCATTCCCGGAAGCGTTGGGAGAACTTCATCCACAGTGAGAACAGACACCTGGTCAGTCCTGAAGTCCTTGACCTCCTGGACAAGCTGCTGCGATATGACCATCAACAGAGGCTGACTGCCAAGGAGGCAATGGATCACCCCTATTTCTGTGAGTCTGTGGAGTAGCTGGGGCCAGCAGGGATGGAGTTGTGGGGGCAAATTTTGGCTCCCCACTCTGCAAAAGCCTCAGCAGCTCTGTGGGTTTTGAGGGCAGTTTCTCTGGAAGGATTTGCCTGGGTGGAGCTTCCGCTTTATTAAATACTGTTTCCTTTTCCTGCCTGGTCTGTCTCCTGCAGATCCAGTGGTGAAGGAGCAGTCCCAGCCCAGCTCAGAAAACGCTGTGCTCTCCAGTGGCATGACAACAGCACGATGAGGACTGGAAAACGACGGGTAATTCAAGATGTTTACAAATAAAAGCAAAACCTTCGGTCACACAGTGAAGGGAAAAGAACCAAGGACCCCCCCCTCCTTCCCCTCCCCTTTATACTCGGCAGAAATCTAACCTTGGGGGGGGTCTTAAACCTCAGTTCCTCTCTGGTGGTTGTGGTTAATGTAACTCTAACCCTGTGGTACCAAAGCCCTGGGCAAGTGGTCTTGCAAGAGCTAAATATGTAGTGATATCCCCAGGGCTCCACACAACTGATTCTGGTTCACATCTCTATGGATCCTTCTCTTCCTTCTCAGTCCAGCCTTCCCCACCACGCTGGTGGGGACAAATTGGTCGTTCCACCATCAGCCCTTAGCATGCCTCTTTCTAAACTTGCCTTTCTGACTTGTAGACTCTGAATGAACCAAATTCAGGCTGGGGGTCAGCAGGTGCAACTCTGTTTTGAGGTCCAAGTCTTTACTGCTTACTCTGGGCTTGAATTTGGCCCTTGAATTCCAGTTTCAATTGTGAATGCCAGGGTGGTTGGGGGGAGGGAGGGGGAGTTCGTCAAAAAACAACCCACAAACCCAGCAGCATCTTGGGATTGGTTTGGAGCATTAAAACGAAGGCACTGATCCGAGTTGCTGGGGAGAGGAGATCCCCCCCTCCAGTGTGTTTGACAAAGGCTCGCTCTGAGAAGAAACTCAATAGACCTGCTTTGGAAACTTGTGAATGTGAGGGCTGCTCTTGTGGCAAGAGAGGGGAGGGACTATCCAGACTTTCCCACCGAGCTCAGGAAAGTCAGTGTTGCAAGATTTCTTGTGATAGGTGTGCAACCACGTACCTCATGACGTGGCTCCCATGAGAATTCGTGCCAGACGCAGACTTGTGCCAGAGCACAGCTCTGGAGCGGATCAATCCAGCACCGCAGGATGGAGGAGTGGAGAGGAGGCCGGGGAGGAGAGCACAGGGAGGGGGGAGGATCAACAAACAGCGGCGTCAGGGTGGGGGCTGTGCAGCTACTGATCCAGGCCTTGGGATCCCACGCAGTGTTTTAACAAAGTCAGCCATTTGTTGAATTCTGGGGTGCCGATCCTGTTGGGGGGTGGGGGGTTTGTCTTCTGGGTTCTTTCATCAGATCCCTCGATGGCTTTATAGCCCCACAATTCACAGTTGCCTCCTCTACTTGTTCTGTGTGTAACTTCATCAAGTGGTTCTGGTGACACTCAAACCTAGACGCTGGAGATAGTGTTTTCCCACCAGCACCCAAACACAGAATTTCCTTCTGCGGCATTGTTGAAATAGTTAATTTTTTATAAGGTTGCAATGTTTCTATTTGAAACATCTGTTTACATTCCATATTCCAATAAAGTTCTATTGGCATCGACAGCAGGTCAATCCATTTGTATAATTCACTGAAACCAATAAATATCTATACGTCTGAACGTCTGCCGTCTCAAATCTATGGGATAGCCAGAAGGCCTGAGGGCTGGAGGCCTTGTCTCCTCCAGGAGGGCAGGTCAGCTCTTCCAGCCCATCTTGTCTGTGTTTTTTTGGGATCTCTCACTCAGTCTTTGGTTGCAGTTCTTCCTGCTGTCAGCCCTGGGTTTCTCTGCAGCAGATTGTCTCCGCTGCCGCGGCGCCGCAGAGCAGGTGCGAGGGTTTGGGCACAGCATGGGGCTCAGCTCTCGTGCTCCACTGGCCTCAAACAGGTGCTGCCTGAGGGACAGACCCGACTGCAGTTACCTGCTGGGGCAGACCAGATCACCAGTGCACGGCTGGAAATCGGGGCTCTCCACCTGTATACCCCCATGCTTGTCTCCTTTCAGCCTGGGTGGATGGCTTTGCCTAAAGATGTGCTGAGTAGGGAGTAGCTGTTTCCTTGCACCTGGGGACATGGGGACTGTCCTGGGTGTCTGGGCTGAGGAGCGGCCTGTGGTTGCTGCCATCCTGCAGGGCCTCGCTAGTGTTTGCTCCTGCAGAGGCTGCTGAAAGCATTGGCGAGTGTTCCCAGCCCTCTCCTTCCATCTGCCCACCCTCCTGGCTGGCTGGCCTGAGGGGCAGGAGAGTCTCTTGTGCTCTTACACTGTGCCAGTACCAGCAGGGTTGGTTTGGGGGTTTAATATTGCATTTTGAACTGATTTTAAATATCTATTGAATTGCTCCATTGAGAAGTGGATGTTTCTCATGGCCTGTCCAAGTTGCTATGGGAGAAGCTTGTCTGTTTTCCAGCTCTTGTGTGTTGGCATTCCCAGTTTCTGGAGGGGCAAGGCAGAAGAGGTGGGGAGAAGAAAAATGGGTTTGATAGGTGAACACTGCTGACCGCTGTTTATGAGTGCTGCATATAAATGCTTGACAGTGTCTGAACCTGATGGTGAAATTTCAAGGAGGTGCTTGGGGAAGTATCTCTTCTGTAAACCTGAGTCAGCAATTCTTTCCTGGTACCCTCAAGCTCAGGAAGAAAGTTGTTCTTCCAGAGACTGAAATGGCTTTCCCTGGTTGCAGTAAAGCAGAGAGGCTGGAACAACCTGCCCCTTATCTCCCCACATTCCTACCCCAGCTCTAGGGTAGGATGAACAGTGACAGATTCATCCTGGAGGGAAACAGCAGCTGAGCAAGAGTAGTCTGGGAGCGAGGAGGGTGTGGAGTCTCCTGATCCCAGGGCAGTGGGGACATTTGACTGCAGCTTGTGCCAGTTTATGTCTGCAGCCAGTGGCTCTTCCAGCACTCAGCAGGAAATCCTTCTCTCCTCTGGCCTTCAGCAAAGCATTCTCCTGGCTGTAGGGACAGGCAGGAGCTGGGGAAGAGTACTTTGTCCCTAGGAAGTTAAGAGGACTGGGGAACATGCATCTTCATCTGCTTTCTCCTGGAGAAAATTAGGAGAGTCCTAGTGCATATTCCTGGCCTTTCAGCTGGCCTGGCTCCAGCTTTCTAGCAGAGGTAGAGCATGGGGTTGGCTGAGTGCCTTGTAAGAGGAAAGGCTCAAAACTGAGCCCCAGCAGCCACTGAGGGATGCAGTAAGAAACAGATGCAGTAAGCAGCTTTGCCAGCTTGTCTGTTGCAAGTGTGCTGGGCATGATGGGAGCTTTTAGAGGAATTATGGGACTTGTTTGTGGTAGTGGAGGGAAACTCAAAACAGTCATGGAAAAAGAAGTCCAAACTTATGTCTGGCTGTCTGTGACAGATCTGCTTTGCTGGACTCCATCTCTCTCTTGCCTTGCTCAGCCCTGCCTTCCTTTCTCGCCACTTCCAAAGCAGGCTGAGGTTCCTCTGCTGTCCCCACATCCGGAGGGCCATGGAGGGTGCACCTGGGCCTGGCTGGGAGTGGGGTGGCAGATACGGGGCAGCGTGCCCAGCCATCGCCTCATCACGGCGCTGGAGGAGCTCCGTGTTGAGCTGGCAGTGCCCCGCGACGCTCACTTCCTCCTCCCGTCTCTCCTCAGGTCCGATGCTGTTGCTCCCAATTTTCCATAAGCAGAATGAGAACCAAATCAAACGTCCTATCGGCGCGGTAGAGCGACGGCGGGCGGACTGCGCGGCGCGGGCAGGGCTCAGAGCGGGGCACACGCCTGGCTGGACGGCACTCGCCTCGCTATGACCGCAGCCCTTCCCTCCGAGTGTTAAAGGTTCTTCTGCCTCTGTTTCCTTGTTGAGCTCTTCCTGACCCGCAAAGCGTGGAAATGTGAAGGGTGTGCAAAGCAGTTGTTGGTTAGTCGTTCCTTCCTCTGTTCCGGCTGTTCCCCCCCAACCTCTGATGGACCATGGTTAGCCAGCTTGTGCCTGTCTCTCCCAGGACATGGGGGTTGCAGGGGATGTAGTATCGTGATGGACAGTTCTACACTATAATTAAATGAATTCTATATTGTTGAATAAAAGTTTTAAAAGAAGCATGCAAGGAGGAGTATTCAGTGGGGAGGGAGCTGGAGAGTGCTGGCAGAGTGAACTGTTCTCTGTGCCCAGCTAAGACAGGCTGGGTGAGGAAAGCAAGAGAAAATCGTACATAATCAGTGTGGGCAGAGGCAAAGGAGCCACTTGCCACCTTTGGGGGTGTTTCTCCTTTCCTTCCTTAGGCCCCCACACTCTTCTGAAGGTGCCTGCCTGGGTGGTGGCCTGAGTGCTAATGCTGGTACCTGCTCTTTCCAGCCTTGGGGAGGGCTTGGGCAAGGCTCTGTCTCTGAACCACTGGAGCTCCCATCTTTTCTCTTTCTTGGGCTCAGGCTCTCCTCCTCCTTGTCCCCAGCACCATGACTGCAAAGCTGTGACCCTGGAGGTCATGCCCAAGGGCCACTGTATTGCAGGAGTTCCTCTCAGATGTGGTTCTTCATTGGCAGTGCTCAGGAGAGTCTGGCTGCAATAACGGTTATTGGCCAAGCTGGGCTCTGGTCTTAGGTATTAATGTACCACTTGAAATTCTGTCTGAAAGCCCCCAGCTGGACTCTGTATTACTGTACATGGTCATTTCTCTTGTGTTGTCCAATTCCTTCATTGCCCATATGTTTTTCCCTATACAGTTTTCCCCTATACTGAAGCTGCCCAGGGGAAAGGGTACCTGTGAGACAAGGCTCTTGCCTGGGAAAGAGAGACCTGTTGCTAGTTCCCAGGGTGGGGAGCTCAGCCATGGGCTCCTGCCAGCACAGAACCACTCAGCACTGCTCTCACCCAGCCCTGGGCACTGGCCAAAGTGGAATTGCAGGAGTGAGTCCTTGCACAAGGCCTGTAGTGGCTACAGGTGTGGGAACACAATGTCCTGGTGTGTCACACATGGAGATTTGCTGTGGGCTCAGATGTGGACATGGGCATCAGGTAAGTTTAACCTACTGGTGCTGTAAGGCAGGGCATGGTTCATTGCCAAAGAACAGTTAAATGGCAGCTCTGTTGTATCCAGGACTGTGCTGATCTCTGGCATCTATGTTGATCAAGACTTTTTGGTGGGTGTAGCTCTGGCCGGCAGTGAGAGCAGGGGAGAGCCCATGGCAGAGCCCACCTGAGGCTCGCACTGGGCAGAAGCATCACTGTGAGCATACACTGAGCTGAGGTGCCTGCAGCACTGTGGCACATCCAAGCACTGTTGCTTCTTGGATCTATCCATCTCCTGATGCTGTTGGATCATGTTCCCCATTGCCCCCTGCTGCCTGTTGCAGCCCATATCCTCTCCAAGTCAACAGCTTGTCTCCAGAGAATGCTCTCAGTGACTCTTTTAACTGTTGTTTGTCAGAAATAAACTCTTCTTTGCCTATCCTTCATCTCCAGTTTGTCTGGAATCAAAAAGGTTTCGCTCATTCTGGCCTCTTGCTCCATCCATTGCACAGGTGTTCCTCCAAGGCAGTGTGTCCTCCTTCCTTGATTCTCTCTGCCAGCTTGCTCCAGTACACACTGGCACTGCCTCCTTCTGCACCCACTGATGTTTACACCCTTGTTCTCTTCTGATCCCTTGCTCAGCATCAGCCCAGCTTCCTCCTCTTCCTCCTCCTGCACTGCTCAGTATTCAGCCAGTGTGAGGTCCAAAGCCTTCAGGTTGCCTCAGCACCTGAAGCCACTTTTGGGCCTTGCCTCCCCTTGCATGTGGTGGTTATGGATTACCTGCCCAACTATCTTTTTGGTTTTCCTGTTACAGCTGCCCTTCATCCAGTGCTGCTCCTGTAAGAAAGTCCAGGCTGGAAGAGCCGGCTGGAGCCATCTGGACAAATCCCAGGATCTTGCACTCCTTGCAGGAGTCATTACTTTGTTCTTGGTTTTACCACATAGTGAAGGCTTTGGGCTCACAAAGGAACTGAATCTGGTGCTGGTTTTATTGGTCCAAGCGCTGTCCTTGGAGCTGGCCCAGCCGTGGGCATCTGCTCTCCAGCCTCAGTCAAGAGGGCAATGGCCTGGGTTAGGATTTCCCAGGCCATGAACCTGGACCATGTGCTCCAAGGCAAGCACAGACTTGGTGATACTGGAGAGACCTGCTAGATTTTGGTCTGGTAACTGCACCCAGCAATGTGATACTTCAGAGGAGCAACGTTTCAGAAGCTTCCTGAAAATCTCATTCCTTTGATGGCCTTGGATTGCTGAGAATTCTGAAGGGAAGGAAATGCTTTAGTGAGCAGTTATTTCTGGAGCAGGCACACTCTGCTCACTTCTTGGACCAGATTATTTTCTTAGCATGGGCCTTTTCCTCCATCTGTTCCCCCAAATTCGATCCCTGTACACCCTGGGAACTGGAAGCAGGGGTGAGGTAACACGCCAACATCTTCCTACCGATCTTCCAGGTGGATAACATCAGTCTGTGAGTCTCTGAAACACATCTCTCAGAGACCTTTTCCCAAATGCCAGCTTCGATTATGGTTATAATATGGGTTAATGATTTACAGGGCTCTCTGTCTCTGCCCTCTCCTCTAGCCCACACACGCCCAGGGAAGGAGGAGGGGCAACAGATACCACATTTTGTTAAAATTAATTGAGAAATAGGGACAATTTGAAACCACAACCTATTTCTGTGTGCAGCAAAACATGACATTAAAGTGGTAAGTGGAGAGCGTGTGAATGAGCCGGCTGTTCAGGAATGGCAGCTGGATATTTGTCCCAGTTGTCTTCTACCATCTGATTAAGGGAACAAGTTATTTCATCTTGCCATATAAAGTGTACTCTAACCCACTGACTAAATATAGCTGATCATTTCTAACTAATGCCTTGCTTTTTGTGTGCTCTACTTGTTTGTGCAAGGAATTGTGAGGTAAAGAGGAAGTGCTGCTAACCCAGGTGCTGTGAGGGAACATTTGTAGCCCATGGGAAAGACAAGCAAACCTAGAAGACAGCATTGTTAGAATTTGGATGGGGCATTAGTTAGCAACAGAAGCCTGGAGTTAACCTGAAGAACCATAAAGCTGGTGCAGAATGGTAATTTTTATGCTGTTTAGTGTTTAGTACATTGAAAATAGATGATGTAAACAGGTGTTATTACAGCTGAAAGAAATGTATGTCAGTTTAGAAATGTTATTTCTAGCCCAAGCTGTTCCTGTTAAGCCTCTTCAGCTGTGCCAAGGCCTTGTTTCTACTCAAACCCGTAAAGCTGCACATCAAACGCCAATATTGCCAGGGTTCTGTATGTTATCCCTGCCTGGCTTAGAGCAGCAAGAAGACACAGGAGGTTCCTAGGGCACCCAGGAATGAGTGGAGCTAAAGGAAGCAACGAAACAGAGCAAACACCATTCGAACGCTCCAGTCTTGTAAAACCAGCACAGGGAACCCCTCGGAGGAACGAGCAGAGCCCAGGCTGAGAAACTCCACGGGCAGAAAGCACCCTTGGGAAAAGCAAACCACGGCGTCCCCTTTGGACTGAGGGTCGTGAATTGCAGGGCGAGAACTGAGAAGTCGTACAGGCGTCCCTGCCTACAGCCCAGGCGTTCAGGGAACGCGATACCAACCCCAGGGGACCGGCACGGTTTAGAGCGGGCCCGGCTCCAGCAGCTCCGCCGAGCGAGGGCGGGCAGAGGCCGGAGCGGCGCCGCGGTTGCCGTGGCAGCGCGGCCTCAGCGCCGTCACCCGGGAAGTGCATCCGGGCCGCCCAAAGCAGTTCCTCGGTGAGGCGGCGGCGCGGCGCGGAGGGATCCGCCGTGTCCTGGCAGAGCGGCGGCCGCGGCCCGGCCCGGCCCGCCCGGCCCCGGCATGTTCAAGAACACCTTCCANGAACGGGATACCGGGATCTCTCGGGTGCTGGTTACCAGGACGTCCCCGGGGCCGGTGTACCGGGCCCCTCGGAGTGTTTCTGAGCGGAATGTGTTATTGTGAGTATTTTCTGCCTTTGCTGAGCAGAAGCCCGGCATCAGAAGCTGCAGCGCTGT
>WAAG01007792.1:44972-59724 GCA_013390105.1 Tichodroma muraria | reverse complement strand
AAACCATTCCAGGGTTCCATGAGCACTTCACTGGCATGGAATTCCCAAGCCCGGGTTCGTGACTGATCCTGTTTCATCACTAAAATCCCATCCTTTGCTGGATCTTGGTTTTGGGCCCCCCAATGGAGTTCCAGGGTCACCCAAAGCTTCCCCCAGCAGACACCATTATCTTCCTCCATTAAGGAATTTAAAGGAATTCGCTTATTCCCAGCCCTGGGCAACAACCACAGCCTGTAATTACACAAAAGTAATTACAGAAAAGTTTGAAGCAATTTAAACTTCTAAACTAAAGAAGAACCTGCACTGCTCACTGTGTCATCCTCCAGCCCAGAGCCACCAATGCAAAGACCAAGAGCCAGCTCTGGGTTTGTGGAGGATGTGGAGATGAGCACGGCAGGCAGAAAAGGAAGTGAATTTTTAAAAATACAATCAAGGTGGATTCAAACAGTCCTGGAGGGCTCCCACACGTCCCAGTCCCAGCAGGAACAGCCCCCACCTCAGCACTTACAGAACTGAGCATTTATCTACCTCCAGTCCTGGCTGCTCCTGGTCCTGCTCCTCCTGCACACACAAACAGAGGACACATCAGGGCTGCAAAAACCCCAAGAGCTGCTTCTTCCTCCCCGTCCCCAACAGATTCTTTAACCAGCAGGGCCCGGAAAGCCCCGCTCTCCCTGCAAAGAGAACTGAACTCGTTTCACAACCAAGGTAAGAGCAGCACTGTGCCGTGGGTGGGAGGGTGGAGTGTTTCTTTCCAACCTCTAATTTGCCTGGCACACGCCGAGCTGGGAGGAGGGAGATGGAGCCCAGAGATACCAAACCCCAGCAACAGGGCTGGGAGCTCGCTTACATCCAGCTGGGATCAGTTCTGGCTGTGCTGGCAGCAGGATGAGCACAGGCATTGCTGCAGGGCTTTGGGCTGCTCTGGGAATCCAGTGGGCTCCCTGGGCCCTGGCAACAGACAGAGCTCTCCACGGTGCCCAAAATCCGTGGGGAGCTGCTCAGCCGCGAGGGACAGACACATGGACAGGTGAGCAGAGGAGAGAGCTGCTCACCTTCTCACCCTGTTCCTCACCTTCCCATCCCAGGCCTCACCTTCTCCTCCTGCAGCTCATCCAGGGCTGGCTCCTGTGCCTCATGCAGCAGAATTCCTGCTGGGAGGGTCGCCTTGCCCCCTCCGGCTGCATGACGCAGGGATTTGGTTTTCTGCTGTTGCTTCTTTGCTGCCTCTTCTTTTGTCTTCCCCTTCTTCCCTTTTTTCCCTTTGTCCTCCCTGTTGGAGCCTGCGGACTGTGGTGACACAGGTGGTCAGGGCTGGTGACCAGAGCCACCACACCCCGGGGAAGGCCCAACTCCCCCCTCACCCCCAGCAGCTTCATGATGAGCTCCCGGTCCTCCTCGTCCTGGTCCCTGTACTTCTCCTTCATCTTCTTCATTTTACTCTGCAGGAGGAAACACCAACAGCTTCAGAAACGACAACTTTTAGCAGTTCTGCAACCACAGATGCCGACCCCACATGCTCTTTCCTTCCCAGTATCCCAAAGTCTTTCAGAGCGTTCCCCAGCAAGCACGGGAGTGGTTCCAGTGAGCCCCGTGCTAACCCCCCCCATCATCCTGAAACCACTCAAAGCACCACCACGAGCCTCAAACCACCAGGCAGCCACGGGTGTCTGGGAAATCTGGGATTTTTGTCCATCCTTCCATGGCAACAGCTCAGCCCAGGGTCCCCCTGGTCCCTGCCCACCTTCTGGCCCCGCTTGACGGGCTGAGGGGCTGGAGCAGCCTTGTGGCTGTTGGGAGCAGCCGGAGCTTGGCTCTCTGTCTCTGTCTCCTTCTGCTTCCCCTCAGACAGCTCCGAGCTCTCAGAGTTGTTCTGCTGCTTCTTTTTCCTCATTTCTCTAAGGAGAACAATCACAACGTCCTCCTTTGTTGTGATGAGAGGCTGCTGCTGTCCTGACAGCATTCCCACCCTGCTTCCCTGCCACAGGGATCCAGAGGAACACTGGAAACAGCCCCTCCTCAGAAAAACCTCTGCAGCCCACGAGTAAAACTCTTCCCAGCCAGCATTCCCAAAGGACAGGAGCAGCACCTCACCCTGGAAATGCAGGATGGACAATGGGCAGGGATCAGCCCAGGCTGGCAGTGGGTACAGATGTGCCTGTGCCCAGGGCATGGGGAGGGAATGGGGAAGAGGCATTTGCCCAGAGCAGCTGGGGCTCCTTGGATCCCTGGAAGTGCCCAAGGCCAGGCTGGACAGGGCTTGGAGCAACCCGGGATAGTGGAAGGTGTCCCTGCCCATGGCAGGGGTGGAATGGGATGGGATTTAAGGTCCCTTCCAACCCAAGCTATCCTGGGATTCTGGGATTCCCTGAACACCCACCACTGGCTCTCACCTCCTCTCCTTGGCAGAGAGATGCCTCCGGCCCTGGGCCCTGCTGTCACTCTGAGGAGGGAAAGGTAATTTAGGGCAGATCCTGCCCAGCAGCTCCCACTGCTCTGGGTCACCCATCGGAGCTGGGACCTTACCAAGTTGGGCTCTTCCTCTTTGGGGATGATTTTCTGCAGGGATCTGTGGGGAGATGGAAAAGGAGCTCATCAGCAGATGTAGGGCAGCTCACCGTGGACACAGCAGCCACAGCCCAAACCCGGGCAGCTTGCTTGTAGCTTTCAGCTTTTTAGAGCTTGGCAATTCCAGCTCTGGGGACTGCAAAAGGCAGGAATACTGGGATTCACTTTAGGAAACGATCTCAGCTCCCTGCCAGCTCCTCTCATGCACACACCAGCAACAAACACAGCCCGGGCACCGAGGGAGCCCCAGTGTGCAGCTTCCCAGGCACACGGCCCCACGAGCACCCACCCAATCCTGCTCCTCGCACCCTCTAAGGAGAGCCAATTCCAGGGACAACAGGGAGGTGAGCTCGTGCCACAGCCTCGAGCAGCTTGGCACAGCAGAGGCAGCTCAGGGCTCAGCTTCTCAGCTGTGAGCAGCCCTGAAAGGAAAATGAGGCAGCATTCCCACTGCTGAGCGTGGGAAGAAGGGATGGCAACGCACCCCAGCCTTGTCCTGGAAGTTTTAGGAGAGCCCCAGGTGCTGCTTCTCTCACCTCTGGGACTGAAGGTGTGACAGGTCGATTGTGGTGTCTGGATAATTCACCTCTTCCTCCTTCACTTCCCTCTCAGGCTCTGGATGTTCCTCCTCAGATTCTCCATCGTCCTCCTCGGAGTCAGCCTCTGGAGCAGGCGTGTTCCCTCCTCCCTGCTCCAGCTCAGCAACGCCCTCCTCATGGCTACTCTCAGCTGTGGCTTCCACATCCTCTGGAGCCTCCTCACCCTCTGGAGCCTCCTCACCCTCTGGAGCCTCCTCACCCTCGGCTTTTTCCTCCTCACTGCTGCTGTCTCCTCCATCTGGGGCACCCAGGACAGGAAAACACAGAAACACCAAACTGATCCATCATCCCAGGATGGGCTGGGTTGGAAGGGACCTTAAAGCCCATCCAGGGCCACCCCTGCCATGGACAGGGACACCCCCCGCTGTCCCAGGCTGCTCCAAGCCCCAGTGTCCAGCCTGGCCTTGGACACTGCCAGGGATCCAGGGGCAGCCACAGCTGCTCTGGGCACCCTGTGCCAGGGCCTGCCCACCCTCCCAGGGAACAATTCCTGCCCAGTATCCCATCTCTCCCTGCCCTCTGGCAGTGGGAAGCCATTCCCCTTTGTCCTATCAGTGATCCAAACTCTGGGATGGCCCCCAGACCCTGAAGGATCCCCCCAGCAGCACCCTCAGCACCCAGTGCCTCCCACAGTACCTAGAAGCTCCACCTCCTCAGCCACCAGCTCACTGGCACTGCTGGAAACCGTGTCCAGGTCCTCGTCCTGGACTTTGACCTTCCTCTCCTCCCGGTGCCTCCAGACACAGCTTTCATCCACCTGAAAGCGAGGAGCCCCTGTGTCAGGCCTGGTGACATTCCCAGAACGCCTCACTCAGCTTTTCCTTCCCTTTTTAACACTTATTGCTATCAAAAGGCAAGAAAATTACACCAGACCCAAGCGTGCCAACCTCAGAAGTCAGGGTGACACACAGAGCTGCACTCCCAGATTCCCTGAACATTTCCATGCTCCGAACAGAGCTGGGATAACAACCCTGGCAGAGGCAGGAAGGTCCAGAGTCTGTCTGAAATGCAGACAGCGCACTCTGGGCTGAGATGGAAATGAAAGCAGAGTCATTATCAGCCAGAGGCCTTTTATGGGATTTGTCCCAGTGGGAAAAGAAGTAATTGGGAATACACTGATAAGCAAGATGCAGAAAATAAGCCTCCTGCAGCTCAAAGCAAATTACAAAAGCCAGCAGGAGCTGCGTGGGGAAAGCTGTACCTTAAACAAGAAGCTGAAGCCCATCATCAGATAGGAAGGTGGAAGGAAATTCTTCTTCCCTGAAAAACAAAGGGAGAGTCTCATGAGGAGGTTCAGCAGCCATGCTGCAGGATGTACTTCCAAAATTCATTTTTATTAGAGGCTTTAGGCTATCAAAAAATTACACTGGGGCTTATTTTATCTCTGGGATGAGAACAGGAGAGCTCAAAAGCAGCTGAGTTAATGAACTTCTGCCCAGGGCTCAGCTCAAAATGCTGCTGCAGCTGCCTCATACTCAGACTAAGCCATTCCCAACAGATTCCTGGGAGAAGAGTGGGATCTGCTGCAGGACAGCCCAGCACCTTTGGGAAAACACCCCATTCCCACCGTTCCCTTGTGCCTCACCTCGGATCATGAAGCTCCCAGTGGTGAGATATTCTCCCGTGGGGGCAGTTTTAGAAACCTAAAAGAAAACCATGATAAACTGTAGAAAAGTCACTGTGACAGAAGGCCAACACCAGGTGGCAACAGCACCGAGAGAAACATCGGTTCAACAAGAGCTGAACTCCCGGGAACGGGAACAGCTCTGCGGGACTCCACAGCCAAGGGCTTCTTCCTCTCCTTTGCAGGGAATTTTCCTAAGGGATATTTCAATCCAATCGCACACTACCAGCACTGTGCTTTAGGAGTCCTGGGTGAGTAACTCAGGAGATAACCCAGGATGTACCCAGCAGCATCCAGGGAATAAAACCACCACGACTTGGGCGCGACCGCCGCGCTCTTCCGCGGAAGCCTGGTCCGCACGCAGCGGCTCCTGCCTGCGCCACAGCCCAGCTCCCTGGGATGCTGTGCCTGGAGAGCTCCTGCCTCAAGTGCTCACCTGGCTGTGGGAGACCCACCAGGCGCTGGTGACCACGCGGGCGTCCCAGGCAGCGCTGTAGCACAGGGCCATGGTCCCGGCCTCCGTCAGCGTCCGCGGCGGGACGGGCTCACCTGGGGAACACCCAGCATCCATTAAACCCTGCCCTAACCCGGCCTGGGAGCTTCCCAGGAAGGACCGATTCCCATCCCAAAGGAAGGCACTGCCAGCTCCTGTCCCCCACGGGTACCTGAGGGGTTCTTGATCACGCAGCTGGTGGCTCCGTGCAGGTCCGCGTGCACGTAGATGTCCCCTGGGAAAGAGGAGACTTCAGTCAGACCCACACGTCCCTGGAGCCAGGGAAGTCTCTGACGTTAGATGGAAATGCCTGGTCTGGCTGCAAGGGGCAGGGTGGGGACACAGAAGCCTTTTAGTCCATGCTTGTCCCAGGGGGAATCGGCTCCTCTGCTCCTGAGGGGAGCCCACCCAAGCTGCTCTCGCCCCACGGCACCAGAGGAACTCCCATCACCAAAATTCCCTTCGATCCAAGGGACAAAGCAGAGAGACCTTCCCTGGACATTCACAGAAGCGGGGAAGAGGAGGAGAGCCACACGCCCCCTCCATGGACTCACCTGGTTTGAGGTAGCGCTTCACGATCAGCTCGTTCTGCTGCTGATCCCTGCCAGCAATGACCAGGTAATTCTCCGAGCTGACGAACCACAGGAACTTCTCAAACCTGCCGAATTCCAGCAAATCCACGGTGTGAGAAACACCCAGAACTAACAGCACATCGCACAGGTGGTTTCTGACACCGAACTCAGAATATCCATCTCAGCGTCTACAATTTATGACACTGAAAATATTTTTACTTCCATCCACAGGCCTGGGACATAAAACAAGGCACGGGACAACTACAGCACCACTGACAGTGAGATCTGGAGATGGAACAAGAAGCGCCATTCCCACAATCCTCAAATTTATTTTTATTTCAATAATTCAGTCATCAGGTGATTAAAAGCTTTGAGGTTTTGTTTCATTTGCTTGCTGTTTTTTAAAGCACAGAAGCCCAGAATGGTTTGGGTTGGAAGAGACCCCAAAGATTATCCGGTCCCACTGGAGCACACCTTCCACTATCCCAGGCTGCTCCAACCTGGCCTTGGGACACTTCCAGGGATGGGGCAGCCACAGCTTCTCTGGGCTGCTATCCCTGGGAACCATTCTGGGATTCTTTGACTTTGAGAAGCACCTTTAAGGAGACTCCACACAAAGTGCAGTGCTCAGGAATCCTAAATAGCTCCACTCCTAAGCCAGGGAAGATCCACCCTGAGCCGGGACATGAGAGAAGGACGATGGAGCTGTACTTGCCAATAGACCTTCCTGGCTTTCTGGATGGTGCTGACAGTCTGAACTTCCCTCAGGGTTTGCTTCGTCTTCTTCTCGGCTGATTTAAAAGCCTGTTCGGACAGAAGGCACCGTCACCATCCAGCAGGAAGCACGAAATTCCTGACTGAACACTGGGAAAGCTGGTGGGAAATGGCTCTGGACTTGATCACAGAGCAGGCTTCACCCAACCCTGCTCCTGTGAGACAGCTGCTCTCAGAACTCCACCCTGGAGAGCTGCTCCCGGAAATGATCAGCTCTTGGATTGGAAGGATTTCCACTGATTTTCCACTCTAAGTCCTGCTCTGTCAGTATCTCCACCTGTTCTGAGCATTCCCAATGCTACTGGTGGAAAAGGAGGATCCATCAGGGATCTGCAATCCTCCACTGGGCTCAAAATGTCAAGAATAAAACAACTCTGGGTGATTGTTTTTCCCTTTCATGTTTTGTTAGGGTGCTCGGATCAGGTCAGGATTTCCCACAGAGCTGTGGCAGGGATTTTGCTTTTAAATATCTTCTAAAATCCAAAGGGGGAAAAAAAATACCTTTTCTGCAGCTTCCACTGTCTTCTGAGTTTTCTTGGCTGCGTGTCTTTTGTGATCGTAGTACCTGTGAAACACAAATGTTTGTCCCTGAAATCCCAGCAGATCCACTCCTTTATCCTTATCCCACTTATCCCAGGCCTCTGCATTTTGTTCCATGGGCAGAACCGGAGTCAAAATTCAAATGTGCCAGCCACAGAGCAGCTGCTCTGCACCAGAGACATTCCCATCCCAGAGCTCAGGACAAGCTGCTATTTCAATTTGTAACTCTTATTTTTAACAAGATATCCCCAAACCCTTCCTCCTGCAATATTACTACCAACAACTGCACACCCAGAGGAATTTCTCCTACAAAAACACACATTTACTGAAAAATCTTACTTTTTGGCATTGGCATAGGCAGACAAATTGAGATCAACATCAACCAATGAGGGTTTGTTTTTCTGAGGTTTCTTCAACTGCTTGGTTTTATTCTTTTTCTTTTTCCCCTTTGGTTCTTCTGTTTCTTCCTTCTCTACATCAGCATCATCCTCCTCTTCCTCTTCAGATAACACATAGGGGTTCCTAAAAACACATGACATCAGATGATTAAGGTAAGAGAACTGGTTAATTTTTAATCCTTGGTGCAATGTGCTCTTAATTTAATTCTCTCAGAAGTCTGGGAATGGCCCAAGGAGCCTCTAAACCCTTCACACCGTGCAGCCACAGGAAGCCCTGGAATGCTCCGTGTGCCAACCCTTTTTTGTCTTGGAGTCAGCCAAATTTGGGGGGAAAAAAAGAAAACAAAAGCAGAAAACAAAGAGCCCAGTTTTTCCAATCCAAGGAACTGACTGAAAACAAGCTTATTCCATAACCTGACATTTCTGAAAGCGAGGTAACTAAAAATTCATGGATTAACTTTGCCACGTCCCAGCTTTTATACCAAAACTTCTGGGTATAAAAAAGGTATTTTGGGGTATTTTTTAACCTCTAAGCAGTGTGAGATGAGGTTCTTACGGCCACTGAGCATGCACTCACCTCAGCAGCATGGTGATGTGGTTTGTCTGCAGCTTTAACTCCTTGATTGCCGTGGCCACGGGGTCCCCCTGGGCCTGGGCCTCCTTGACGATGGCCCCGATCTCGGTCCAGTCGATCTGGTTGGCCAGGGCGCTCCTCACCACCTGGATGGCCCTGTCCACCACCTCCAGGTTCATCTCTATCAGCTCCCCCTTCAGCTTATCAGCTTCCTTAGGGAAAGGAGGAGCTTGGAGCCACTGCGGCTGAACACGTGCTCAGCAACAGCTCTTCCAGAAACGGAAGCAGTGGTGAAGAAATCCAAGGACGCATGAAGCGGTGGCACGGGAGAACATCCAGCTCCAGTCGTGCCCATCCCTGGGAGTGTTCCAGGCCAGGCTGGAGCTACTTGGGATAGTGGAAGGTGTCCCTTCCCATGGAGCTGCATGGGATTGAAGCTCCCTCCCAACCAAACCATCCCATGGTGGTGTGATTAGGCATTTCTTAAATTAAAACCCCAAATCTGTCTTACCTGAGCCTGCTGGAGAGCCTCCAGTCTGTGCTCATGGTCCCTACGGACATTTTCAAGTTTCTTCAACGCTTGCTTTTCCTTTTAAATACAAGATGGCAAAAAAAATAGAGATATAAATCCAAATGGCATCAGGTAATCACTGCAGGAAGCAAGCGATGCCTCTGGAAATCTGGAGCATCCCAGCTGCCCAGGCCTGGATCAGGACACACCTGCTGCAAGGCCTTCAGATCAATCTTCTGCCCCTCCAGCTTGGAGTAGAACTCGTCTGTTGCCTGCGGGAGAGAATCAGGTTGGAGAATCCCCAGGCTGGCCTGACTCAGAGCAGGCAGAGGAGGGTCCCTGCAGAGAAGGGGCTGCAAAGCACTGAAACAGGTGACAGAGGCTGAAACAACCTCCAGGAGCTTCCTCCATTTCCCTTCCCACGGCATGAGTCCAGCAGGACACTCAGGGCTGTGTCTCACTGCAAGCAGGGGAGGAAAAAGGTGGCCAAGCAATGGCTCACCCTTTTTGCTAAGAAATGATGGAAAAGAAGCTGCTTTGGTTCAGATAAAATGGTTGCAAAGCCAGATCTGCCTGCCCTGAATTCCTGCTGCTTCACTGGGTCACTTAAAAAGCACAAAGACCCGGAATGCCTAAGAACTGCTCCTGGTGCTCCAGATGTGCTTAAAGCACAAGATGAGGAAGGTTTGGGGCTGTTTAGATCATCAGAGGGACTTTGGACAAGGGACAGAGGGACAGGACCCAGGGAATGGCTTCCCACTGCCACGGGGCAGGGATGGACGGGAGACTGGGAATTGGGAATTCCTGGCTGGGACGGTGGGGAGGCCCTGCAATGGAATTCCCAGAGCAGCTGTGGCTGCCCCTGGATCCCTGGCAGTGTGCAAGGCCAGGGTGGACACTGGGGCTTGGAGCAGCCTGGGACAGTGGAAGATGTCCCTGCCCATGGCAAGGGTGGCACTGAGTGGGATCTGAGTCCCTTCCAGCCCAAACCAGTCTGGGATTCTGGGATCAGTGAAGGAGATGGCAGAAATTCAGGCAGGAAGCAGGGCAGGAGCATGGAGTGGGAATTCTGGAGATCAAGGTCAGGAACAAGAGGCAGTTAATGACCCCACATGTTAATGAGTTGAGGACCAGAAAGGACAATGCCCAAGGCAACACCAAATCAGGAGCCTGAGGCTTTCAGAGCAACAACAGGAAAAGTGTAAATGTGATGTCTGTCCCAACTGTTAACTCCAGAGACAGCTCAGATTCCAGCTCTCCAGAACAAAACATTTGGGATCCTCTGACTGGAAACTTCCACCTCCCTCAGTGGTTCCACACTCCAGGATCTGAGCTCAGGAGCCAGCACAGCCCAGCTGCAGCCTGGAAGTCCTGTCTGAGCTGGCTTTTTCTCACCAAACATTTACCCATAAACGAATCATCCCTTCCAAGGTCTCTGCTTTCATTAACAACCCCTGCACCATGTTTTAATTACTCTGTGTAGCAGCAGTCAATTCAAGCACTCAAGTACAGCATCAGCAAAAGCACTGTACCTTATTGAATGAGTCAAATTCCAAGTAGGGACATTTTGAATGTTGAGAAAACAAGAAAGGATGAAATTCCTCATATCTGTAAAATACACATTTGATATTATCACCTGAAAACTAATTTCTGTTATGCACTCTAGTAGAAAGAAAGGGAAGAAATACTTCAAATATTTACGTGTAGATATCTTCTGCTGGTTTATCTGGTTCCAGACTTGGCTTTTTCTCCCTCTTCTGGATAACATAACCCTGAAAGAACACAAAAATATCATTTGTCTGTGGAAAAGAATAGGTACTTCTATTTTAGGTTATCAACAATAAATAATTCCAGCAAGGAACCTTGTGCCTGACCCACTGGCTTGTCTTGACTCCAATTTCTTCTGGAAAAAGAAGTGAACTTCTTCCAACCCCCAGGACTATCCCATAAATGCAGAGTTTATGTGCAGAATTTATTACAGAACCCATTAAAACCCAAGTGCAAATCTCCCAGGATTTATACAATCTGCCTGTGCATTATTTAACTGCTGCCCAGCCCATGGAAAGAAGCAATTTTTTATTCCACGTCAGCACCTGACACCCAGGAATAAAATCCACAGCTGGGAGGAGCAGGAATTGCACATCCTCAGGAATTCCTGCTTGCCAGTTTAACTCTGCAATTCCAAACAACTGATAACCCACCCCAGACCCACCTTTCCACTGAAGTTGTCAGTGAGGGCCATGTATTCTTCTGCTTTCTCTAGAGCTGAAAGAACCTTTTCAAGGTTTTCTGAAGAAAAAACAGCAGAAATGTTTCATCCCTGGTGCTTCACTCCAGCAATTACTGCTCATTTTAAACAGGAGTCTTAAGTTAACATCTGGGAAATTTTTAATATAAAAATCTATTTAGATGCCTTTAGCACATAATTATTCAGGTTTCAGGAGGAAAAAAAAAGACCCCACAAATAGCAGCACTTCATGAAACTAAAGCTGCAGAGGCAAAGCATAAACCAGAAGCTGTGAGAAGTTATTTTTTTAGAGCACCATAATGCAGCAGGAAGCAAAAAAATCCTCTGGATTTATGGCAAAAATAAAGCACACGAGGAAAATAAGACTGCAGGAGAATATTTTCTGATTTTATTACCCAAGTCTTTAATTTCCCAATAAATAAAGCTGCTCCTTCACCAAATCCCCAATGTTTGCTATAAATAAAGACCTGGATGTTAATTCTTCTTGTCAAACATCCTTTGCACAACCAGAGGGTGAGGTGGTGTCTCACTATAAAACCATTTAAACTACAGAAACAATCTGGTATTTTATCTCCAATTCATGCACAAATCAAGAGTTTTAATGTAAACAAGGCTGGTCCCCAAGGTAAAGACATTAAAAATAAAACCACGTGGTCAGAACCACAGGTTTACTCATCTCTTTGGGAAAAAAACACACTACACAGACATAAAACCCCCCATATTTGTGGCCCAGCCTCTAAAATATTACACCTTTATTTTCTAGATGTTGATCTATTTTGACAGCTCCAGAAAATCCAGCTTCTATAAGGCAGTGCTCGATGAGAGTGGCCCCATAAGCTGTTAAAAAAAAAAGAAATAGTGAAGGATCATCTTTAGAAAATATTCACAGTTTGCATTAAAAAAAAAAAAAAATCTGGACACAAGAGCGTGAGAAGAGTGAGAAGTGCCAAAAATCAGGGAAGGGGCAGGAGGGATGGGTGGGTAAGGAGGAGGGGGTGAGAAACAGCCAAAATTCCCACAAAGGGAAAAACGGGGGGGGATTTTCAAGTGGAGCATGTGAGGCCAAGGTTTCCTACACGACAGGATCAGAAATACCAAATTCCAGCATGGATACAGCAAAACTGGGATCAGTGGGGGACAATAATTAGCAATTATACAGTAATATTATTATTATAAAGCAATGGTAATTATTTAGAAGACCAGGGTAGAAAAAAGAAGAGGAAAAGGGTGGTGAAAAGGAGAATCAAGAGATGGGGAAAGTAATGCTCAGGTGTGATTTGAGCTGTTCAGGAAATTCTCTGCTTGAGCAGCGTTGCCAGGCCGGGAGGAAAACCAAACTTGTTCTGACCGAGTCACGCAGGACAAATTTGGTTCTGTGCTCAGGAAAACCTGACTTTACACTTACAGCTCCTCTTTGGTAGCAGGATGGTGCAAAACGGCCCAAGGCAGAGCTCCGGCAGAGCCACTGCCAGGCCTCACCACTGCTGCACCTCGGGCAGGCTCAGCTCTGAGCACATGCCTTGGAATCAGTAAATCCCTCTTTTCCAAGGCAGCCTGGGACAGTGGAAGGTGTCCCTGCCCAAGGCAGGGGGTGGAATGAGATGAGCTTTAAGGTTCCTTCCAATCCAAACCACTCCAGGATTCTGTGGTAAGTTATCCAAGTTTTCCAGCATGACATAACACGCATGGAGGGACCTCATTTCATCTTCTAACAAAGGCCAATTACTTACGAAGGAGTGGGTTAAGAACCCTCTTCAGCTGCTCCCCTTTGGGTGCATTTGATATGATCTCAGTTAACCTGCAGGAGAAAATGCAGAATTGCAATTTCAAAGAATAACGTGTTTTAAAACAACATTGCATTGCTTAGAAGCTACAAAACATTTCCAGCCTTAAAAAAAATGAAACTAAAAACGGCCTGTAATATGTGAGGAACCACACAAAGATTCTCACAGCTCTGACCAGTTTGGGTTTATCCCAATAAATACACCATGAATGAGCTCTGAGATTCAGATTACCTGTCCAAGGTTGGCACCTTGAAAGATGCCAAAAAAAAAAAATCTTGACAAGAGTTTCTGCACTGCCCACAATAAACACACCATGAATGAGCTCTGAGACTGAGATTACCTGTCCAGGGTTGGCAGAGGCACAGGAGCTTCTGCACTGCCCACAATAAACACACCATGAATGAGCTCTGAGACTGAGATTACCTGTCCAGGGTTGGCAGAGGCACAGGAGCTTCTGCACTGCCCACAATAAACACACCATGAATGAGCTCTGAGACTGAGATTACCTGTCCAGGGTTGGCAGAGGCACAGGAGCTTCTGCACTGCCCACAATAAACACACCATGAATGAGCTCTGAGACTGAGATTACCTGTCCAGGGTTGGCAGAGGCACAGGAGCTTCTGCACTGCCCACAATAAACACACCATGAATGAGCTCTGAGACTGAGATTACCTGTCCAGGGTTGGCAGAGGCACAGGAGCTTCTGCACTGCCCACAATAAACACACCATGAATGAGCTCTGAGACTGAGATTACCTGTCCAGGGTTGGCAGAGGCACAGGAGCTTCTGCACTGCCCACAATAAACACACCATGAATGAGCTCTGAGACTGAGATTACCTGTCCAGGGTTGGCAGAGGCACAGGAGCTTCTGCACTGCCCACAATAAACACACCATGAATGAGCTCTGAGACTGAGATTACCTGTCCAGGGTTGGCAGAGGCACAGGAGCTTCTGCACTGCCCACAATAAACACACCATGAATGAGCTCTGAGACTGAGATTACCTGTCCAGGGTTGGCAGAGGCACAGGAGCTTCTGCACTGCCCACAATAAACACACCATGAATGAGCTCTGAGACTGAGATTACCTGTCCAGGGTTGGCAGAGGCACAGGAGCTTCTGCACTGCCCACAATAAACACACCATGAATGAGCTCTGAGACTGAGATTACCTGTCCAGGGTTGGCAGAGGCACAGGAGCTTCTGCACTGCCCACAATAAACACACCATGAATGAGCTCTGAGACTGAGATTACCTGTCCAGGGTTGGCAGAGGCACAGGAGCTTCTGCACTGCCCACAATAAACACACCATGAATGAGCTCTGAGACTGAGATTACCTGTCCAGGGTTGGCAGAGGCACAGGAGCTTCTGCACTGCCCACAATAAACACACCATGAATGAGCTCTGAGACTGAGATTACCTGTCCAGGGTTGGCAGAGGCACAGGAGCTTTTGCACTGCCCACAATAAACACACCATGAATGAGCTCTGAGACTGAGATTACCTGTCCAGGGTTGGCAGAGGCACAGGAGCTTTTGCACTGTCCACCGGGTACCGCTCCCGGACCGCAAACCTGACGTCGTCCGCCTCGTCCGTGCGGAACCTCAGGATGTTCAGGATGAGGTACTCGTGGTCGGTGAGGACAACGTTGCCCTGGGAGCACGGGGACGCTCAGCGAGGCCCCGCCGGTGTCCCCGCCCCGGGGGCACGGCCGGAGCCCCGCTCACCCTGTCATAGAGCTCCACGATCAGGTGGTGGGCGGCCTCGTCGCTGCCGAACTGCAGGTCCACGATGCGGTCGACGCCCAGCTGGCGCGCGCTCACCAACCTCCGCGTCTTCAGATGCTTGCGGCACTGCGGGACACGCCTCGAGCCTGAGCTGCTGCACCCTCCACATCAGCACTGCCTCGGCGCGGCACTCTGAAACTCAGCTGGCAGCTACTGCTCCCTCCCGTTCCGTTCAGACAAAACAATTCTCCTCTAGGCCTGAAACTCAAGGACACCTGACCGTCTCAAGCCCCGAAAAATGTAAACAACATCTATGTTTTCACATTAAGCGAGTTAATTTGG
>WAAG01007792.1:2959-31824 GCA_013390105.1 Tichodroma muraria | reverse complement strand
TGCGCCAGGGCCTGCCCGCCCTCGCTGTGCACAGCGCCCATCCCAAGGCAGGGTTTATCTCCCGCTCAGGGCTCACTCCCGGGGCCGCTCCCTGCCCGTCCCCGCGGGTCCTGCCCCTTTAAGACGCGNCAGCGGAGCCGCCTCCCCGCCGCCCCATGCGCGGCCCGCGCTGAGCCCCGCCCGCCCTTCCCCGCCGGGCCGGCGCTCGCCCTCTCGCCCTCCCTTGGATGCCGCCGAGATGGGCAAGGTGCTGTCCAAGATCTTCGGGAACAAGGAGATGCGGATCCTGATGCTGGGGCTGGACGCGGCCGGCAAGACCACGATCCTGTACAAGCTGAAGCTGGGCCAGTCGGTGACCACGATCCCCACCGTGGGCTTCAACGTGGAGACCGTCACCTACAAGAACGTCAAGTTCAACGTGTGGGACGTGGGCGGCCAGGACAAGATCCGGCCGCTGTGGCGGCACTACTACACGGGCACGCAGGGGCTCATCTTCGTGGTGGACTGCGCCGACCGCGACCGCATCGACGAGGCGCGGCAGGAGCTGCACCGCATCATCAACGACCGGGAGATGCGGGACGCCATCATCCTCATCTTCGCCAACAAGCAGGACCTGCCCGACGCCATGAAACCCCACGAGATCCAGGAGAAACTGGGCCTGACCCGGATCAGGGATAGGAATTGGTATGTGCAGCCCTCCTGTGCCACGACGGGGGATGGACTCTACGAAGGGCTGACGTGGTTAACGTCCAATTATAAATCCTAATGGGAGAGGAACTATTTAGTCTACAAAGAATTAAAGAAACAAAACAAACAAAAAAATTAAACAAAAAAAAAAAAGAAACAAACAAAAAAAAATAACCCACGTGGCTTTCCAGAAGAATGATTCTCTACTGAAAAGTGAAAACAGAAACGCATCCATAGGATTATGATCACCTTTCTCCAGTTGCCACCCTTTCCTCCTGCACCCTTGGCTGGATTCCTGTTCTAACTCCTCCTGCTTGGCGTTAGGATGCTCTAACCTCCGAATGTGACACGAACACAGGCACTAGATGCTATGGCAGACTTCCAGCAAACAGGGGAAGGACACATTATAGACTTGCTAAGTAACTTTTTTTTTTTTTTTCCTCTCGATAGCCCTTGCTGGTTTGATTATTTTGTGGGATGTTGGGGGAGGGGGTCCATTTTCAGTGTATGCTTTCTGGGTCTACTTTTTTGATTATATATTTTTTTTTTTTCTCTCTCTCTTCTCTCACTTTGCTGTAGATTGCTACTTTTTTGCATTCCTGCAGGATATGTTGCTAGGTCGACTTCATCTAGTAAACTGAAAATTGTTGCTTAAAATCAAACCGCAGTCTGTCTTTTTATATTAAGGACTTTTTTTTTTAAAGAAAAAAAGTTCTGTTAATCTGTAACTAAACAGTGACTCAGTCTGGCTCCACGGCTCAGGCTAATGAGGGGAATTCTTGCCTGCAGTGGCACAGAGTGGGAATTCCACTGTAACGTGTTCAAAGTGCGTGTCGGGCGCTGGGAAATGTAAGAACTGCTTTGGAATGTCACTGGGAAATTCTGACCCATACATCATGCATGAGGAGGGATGCAAAACCAGCTCCCCACACCACATAGCAAACAAGGCATGAACGATGCTGTAGTTCCAGGGTAGGCACTGGGCAGGTTTTTTTGTCTTAAATGAGGTTTAGTTGCAGTTTTTTACTCCTTGGTGTCCGTCCCCGGGCCGAGGCTCTTTCCAGCAGATGCAGCAATAAAATGTTGCAATGAGTTTGACTTTAAATCAGATGTTTTGGCAGAAGTCCAGCTCTGACTTGTCTCTCACTTCCATCTCAAGGCAGCTGGAGACACCTAAACCTTGAAAGGATTCCTGATTCTTTCCAACAGAAAGAAGGAAGTTGTTGTTGTTGCTATTACTGTTCTTTTTCCATGCTGGAGCCTTGCGAAGGGGCGAGTTCCGTGCCGAGCTCTGCTCGAGCCCGGGGATTCTGACATCAGGAATGGCCATTTTGAGGAAATCACTGCTTGCTTTAGTTTTCCAAGCCTGGACTGAGCTCCTGCGAGCAGCTGGAGCCTCCCTGTGTCCCGGTTGTTGCTGTAGTCCTGTAGGAAAGGGAACTATGTTGGATGTCTGAGGCCCATTGAGTAACTACTAATGAGAGCGGGGAGGGGAGAGAGAGAGAGAATCGACGCTGAATGTAAACTTCCATAATTAGTTCTTAAAGGGCAAAGCAGCTCGTTAGCCATGTCACAGCCTGTAGCTGGGACTGGCCAATCAAAAACCCCACCCAGAGCGAGTATTTGCATAAAAACTCAATCAAGTATTAATTAACGCTGGGTGCACAAACTGTTAAAGCAGCTGGTTCTTATTCAGCCTTAAGGATTAACTTCAGATTTCCTCAAGGAGTTAAAACTCTGTTGGGGAATTCTAGGAATGTATGCTACAAAACCAGAAGAAAATGGCTTTTATTTTCCTTTTTTTTTTCCTGAATTGTTTTCTCTTTTCAAGAATATAAGTTTTACATGGAGTTGGGGGCATTACACTACATTGCTGCAGTGGTGACTCTGCATGCTGAGTACCTTGTACATGGAGCTCTTACCAAAGATGTATGGGAAGATAAAAATCCTGAATTCACTTCTGAAATCCAATGCTTTGGAGCACTTCAAAGTCCTTGTAGAGTATGGTTCCAAAAAAAAGACTTTTCTGGATGTGGGTTGCAAATGGGACTGGATGGGTTCTTGGTGCTAGAAGACAGAGCATTGATGGACTTTGTGAATTAGAGAGAGTCTGCAGAAGCTTAATGTAGAAATAACTCTTCCATCTCAGCCCTAAAGAAGAGGAAGTGAGATTAGTTTATTTTAATCCAAGGCTTTTTGCCATTGGAATATCATTGCTCTATTTTCTAGCTCTTATTTTTCTTTTCCTGTTGCTGTAACTTAATGAACAGTGTGGTGGTATCAAAACTTCAAAATTACAACAATATGGTTACTGTTTTCTTCTGGAGCATCAATAAAATAGCCAAGCACAAAGTAAATGCCTAAACTGGAAAACTTGAAGCTCTATTAATGGTTCTTGAACTTTCTTAAACCTTTTCTCAGTCAACATGAAAACTTCAATACCTTCATTTTTTTGTCTGAGTTGGTTTCCTGTGTTTCCAAGCGCTGCGGCAGCCTTTGCATTAAGTTGACTTCGCGATTTTGTATCCCCTTAGAAGTAACTTTGTAATTCTGTTTTGTAGGTGAAAGGAAATTGCTTTTGCTTCTGGATTTTTTTGATTTTTCTTTTTGTTGGAAGCGGGGGGAGTGGGGAGGAAGAGATGGGGGAGAAAAAGTTACTGGAACGTGTGGCAGAGCCGTCAGAAATAAACGGCTGTGGCCACCGAACAAAAACCCACAGGTTTCACATCCAACACGTCCTTTCTAGGCTGTAGCTAAACCTCAGCACGAGGTGGTGGCTGTCGGTAGGATAAAGTGGGAATTCTGTACGAAACAAACCAGTCTGGAGTTCCAAGTGCATCGATTTGTGTTCGTGTGAATTTATGGAGTAAGTTTTGAATGGCGTTCAATCGTGTCCGACCAAGTGACTGAGTTTGTGGCCTGTGATCTCCCTGACTGAAGTACCCAGGAATTTTGTGTTCTCGATATGGCTGTAGTGTTGGTAAAGAACTAATAAGCAGAAAATAAAGCAATTATACAGCGGAGCTCTCCTGGTATGTTACTTATATTGAATTATGAGAGAAGCAGAAAGGGGCAATCTGGTGCCGGAGTTGGGCGTTGTGCTGGCATAAAGAGGGCTCTGTTCTGGATCTCCCAGATTGGAAGCCTGGCTGTAATTCCTTAGAGAATTAGATGAGAGACCATAAGTGGAAAAGAAGGATGCTGCTTTAATATTCCCACTTGAGCGAACTTTATTGTCAGGGCTCTCTGGCCTCGGTGCCAGCCCCCCGTAACTCAGGAAGGTGAGGGCACGGAGGGACTGTCACTGCCGTGTTCCAGGGAGGAAATTCCCTGGAAAGGGCAGCCACGAGGCCGGCGTGGAATACGCAGGGATGGACAAAGGGGCCGATGAGTGACTAGGGGTGCTTGTGGAGTGACAGATGTGACGCTGGGACTCCGTGGTGCCTGAGTAGGACACGAGTGAGCCGATAAAAGGACTTGGGCAGGTGCTGGGGCTGCGGGGGGGCTGGGGAGCAGCGGGATATGGATCCTGTGACAGCTGCCATCCCCTGGGACAGGCAGAGGGGTCACAGCCAGAGCTCTGCTGGCAGAGGGCACAGCCGGGGCTCCGAGGCTGCTCCCACAGCTGCAGGTGCGAGGCCAGGCACAGGCCTGGAACTGCCTCCTTGCTGCAAAGCTTTGGGAATGCTCAGGAGCATCATTACCTGGTCTAGTGAGCAGCACCCCTGCCTATGGAACTAGCTGAGCTTTGAGGTCCCTTCCCACCCAAAGCATTCCATGATTCCATGATTGTCCAGCCAGGTGGGCGCAGGGGCCACGGGGCCACCGCAGCCGCGATTCTCCGCGGAGCTTTCCCCTTCCAGGGTGTTCAGGCTCTGCCTGGCTGTCAGTCCAGGGTGTGGCTGTGTAAATGAACTTACTCTGACTTAATTAAACTCCTCGGAGCTGGGAGACAAGCAGGGGGAACCGGTGTCTCTCTCGCTGTAGCAGTGAGTCACATTTCAAAATGCCGGCGCTTATCGTGCCCCATCGGAGCGCGCTGAGCCCGAGTCGGGACCACGCCGTGACTCAGCCCTCAGCAGGGCTCTGTCCCCAGTCACAGGGCCCTGGCCTCATGGACAGGCCTTGGAAAAACGGTGCCCACCATTCCAAATTGGAAATTAGCCCTGCTAAAGCATGTCCTCCCAAAGGAATGTGTCTGCTTTAAAAACGTCAGAACAGCTGGGCACAGAAGGGCTGTGAGAACCTGGTGGAGCTGAGGTGACCTCCCTTCTCCCTGGGATTTGGGACAAAAGGGACTGCCAGGAGCAGAGAACTTGCTGTGGATGTGGAAGCAGCCTCGGTGTGAGCACTGTGACTCAGACTTCCCTCTAACACACGGCTGTGCTTTTTATCTTGGATTTGCTTCTAATATCGTTCCAACCTGACAGGCTCAGCGTGGGGAATCTGAAATCCCCTCAGCTTTGGTACTTTCTGGAAGTTTAAAAAAAAAAAACAAACTTTCCCCTCGTCTCGTGGGGAAGCATCAGCTCCCAGGGGCTGTTGGTGAGCCAGTGTCACCTCTGCTGAGTGACTCAGTTCCTCTTCTAAGGTCCTGCGCGCGCTCGTGTTTCGGAATTATGTCTGAGCAAAGGCTTCAGGCCGAGGTGGAGCCCTGCAATCCATCTGCCTTTCAAAAGTGGGAGCAACCCAAGAGCAGAATGGAGTAATTTTCACCCTGTGCCAGCTCTGGAAGGTGCAGGGGTGAGTCAGAGCCCCGGCAGCCCTGTGGAAGGTGCTTTTTACAGGCGGGAAACGGGGGGTGCGGGGGGTTGTCCAGGAAGTGGCTCTGCTCTTGCTTAAGAACAGGTATCTCTGGCCTCCTTAAGAAAGGAGGGGGGAAAAAAGTCAAGATGTGAGTCACTGCTGAGTCTCGGTGGTTTAACAGGCCCTGGCCCCTGCTTTGCCTCAAGTTTTCCCTTCCAGCGGCTGCACTTCACTCCTCTGTTCCTGTTTTTTCTTAGTTGCATCTTCAAGGTGGCTTTAGTTAGGAAAAATGCTTCAGCAGGGTTTAATGGGTGTCCTGTGAGATGGAAATTGATGATGCTTGGAAATTGGTAACACTTGAAACACACTGATTTTGTTAGAGGTTTTCAGGTGAGAGCAACCCCCAGGGGTGCCACCAACAACTCCTGGATCCGTACAGGATCCCCGTGCTCCTGCCGCCATTCAGTGAGTGAAAATTCCCTTGGTGCTTCAGCAGAGAAGAGCAGGGAGCCAAGGTGTAGAAAAGGGCCTGAATTCCTGGCTGTGAGGGTGTAGAGGCCCTGGATCCCTGGAAGTGTCCAAGGCCCAGCTGGATGGGGCTTGGAGCAGCCTGGGGTAGTGGAAGGTGTCCCTGCCCATGGCAGAAGGGTGGCACTGGATGAGTTTTAAAGTCCCTGTTCAAACCATTCTGGGATTTTATGATGCTGTGAACTAAAATTATCCCCATGCTTATGCCTAGAATGGATTCCTTGTTTGATTTTCCACTGCCTGGACCAGGCACTGGCTTCATCCCGAAGTTCCTGATGGAGGAGGAGGGGAGGTTTCCTCACTCATCATTGCAAGGCATAAAAACCTGCAGAAAGCTGCAGCAAACGCTGCATTGCATCCAATGACTGTTGAGCTGTTTTATGAGAATGCATTTTTATTTCACATTTTGGGGGGAAAAGGGGAAAACCTCAAGCAGCCTCTGTAGTTATAGGAGAATAGGACATGGGGTGGGCTGGCCGGGAGACCTCAGGAGCAAGGGAAGCAATTTCCTAGGATTATCCTGGATTTTTGAGAAGACCGCATTGCTCTTTTTGTGGCTGAGCTCCAGCAATTCTCATCCCACAAGGGTCCGTCAGAGGAAGGCACCTGCCTGGATCATCACTGCAGAGGATGGAGAGGAGCAGAGGGAAACACCCAGTGCCAATCCAGCCCCAAAATACCTCTGCCATTCCTGCAAAGCTGCTATTGGGGAAGGAACTCATTCCATGAAGGCTGGGAGTTCCAGGGTCTGCCGTGCCTGGTGCTGACAGCTCCTAACTGGGCAGCACCCCTGGCTTGGAGCGCTTGCTCCAAGGGAGACTTTGCACTTTGTGTGTGGAACGTGGGATTGCAAAGTCCCTGTGCTGCTGCTGTTTGTTATTTCTGCCCTGAGGAGCTTTGTGCATTTTTCCCTAGGAAGCAGGGGGCTCCTGTGGAGCAGCACGACCCCACAGGAGCGGGATGTGCCCGCAGTTATCCCATTAGCTCAACATCTGCCAGGATGCCTTTCCCCCCAGGGGCTGGATTAGGCTGGAACTGACCCAGCTCTCTGGGAAGCTTTTCCTATCATGTACTTGTGGCTTTCAGGCTGCTGCCCTGGCTGTAACCAGCCCCAGCACCCGCCTTGCACCGCCGAGAGGGAGCTTTGGCAGGCCAGCAGGGAGTTGGCTCTACCTTTGCCTCCAAAGAATGTCTGTTAAGTGTTCAAATTCCATCCTGTATATTCTGGAGCTACTCATATTTTCAATATAACGAGTTTTTTGGGCTGTGATGACTCAGAATGGACCGGGTTTCACATCAGCACTGAAAATAGAAGCATTTGGGTAGGGAGGTGAGGGGCAGCAGCAGGACAGACATTGCTGGTGTGCTTGGAGGCTTCTTGCTGCCTGACACAAAGGTTTGGGATGAGCTTCCCTGGCATCTGCTCGCTGGAAGAAGAGCTAAGCTCAGCAAGGGCCGGTGTGGAAGCCACTGGCCCCGGCGCTGCGTTGTGGAAGGAGTTGAACCGCTGCCAGCGAGCTGTCCCTGATCTCTGGCTCATCTTACAACCTTGGAGTCGCTAATGAATCCGAAGTCCTCCAGCCCTTGCCTCCAAACATTTTGAGTATGTGGCATTTGAGAGCCAGGGTCACCATCCAGGCTGGGCTCTGGGCGCCGGCCATGCTCGTGGGCTGCTCCTGCAGCTCTGCTTTGGATCTGCTCCTGGCCACGGTGGCTGCAGCATTCCGGCTCTTTAGGGAGGGCTGGGAATACTGCAGGCAGTAGGGCAGAGGTGTGTTCTCCTTTAGGGAACGCTGCCTGCAATCTCAGGATCTCAGCTCCTGCTGTACCTGTTTGGCTGATGCCTCACGGAGAAATCCTGCTCTGCATTTTCCCCCGGATGTGAGGCTACACTTTCAACCACAGCACCAAACCTTCCCAGCTTTTCATTTCATCACGGCCATTATTATGATTTTTGGAGGGGGATGCATCTCCCCACCAGGACGAGCTGCAGCTTTTCCACTTTGTTTGGAGCTGCCTGTGGGTTTCCCTGACCCAAGGCCTCCAGGTCAAAGCCTGGAACCTCCTGTTCTAATGCCACACTCGCTTTTTCCTTCCTCACTCTCCCAATGTCCCCCCAGCCCCGCTCTGCCATGGGGGAGAAGGGGCTCCACAGCCTCTCCTTCTCCTCTCCAGGCTCTCCAGCTCCCAGAAACGCTCCCAGTAGTGAAACTGGTTAATCACGTTGACACTGGAGTAGTGCTGGCATTCAAGAGGGATCTGTGGATTAACTGGTTCCGGTGTTTGCCAATTTCTCGGCAGCCTGATGCATTATTCAGCAGCTCCTTTTGGGCCTTTGGAAAATCTGGAGCTTCCCAACACTTGAGGGTTTATGAATTGACATCTCTCCTTGCAGTTTCCTCCTCCCTTGGATTGCCAGTTAACCGTGGGCAATTAAACACCAGAGCCGGAGTGTTTTGCCGCCGGTTCCGCAGTCTGCAGAGGAGGCTCGGGGCACCCGCAGCTTCCTCCCGGGCTCCATCCCACCTCCCAGCATCCGCCCCTGGGAAAGCAGGTGCTATTTAAAGCATGGGATCTGTGGACTGGTTTAACACCTGCCAACTCCCCGGCGTTCCCAGGTTGCCAAAAATGTGCAGCGGGGAAGGCTCCGGGACGGCCGCAGCTGCGTGGCTCCGGCGCAGCCCGTTCCCAAACCTGCAGTTCAGGCCGGAGCACTTGCACATGGCAGATAGGGAGGGAGAGGTGATTCAGGGAGATTAAATATCCTGCTGCGCCCGCCTCGTGGGCAGCGATGGCTCAACGCACCAGCGGCACTCGCAGCCGGCTCCGTCATTCCTGCTTTGCTTTTGCCTCCAGGTAGAGGGGAAAACTGGGAAAGGCAGAAGCTGTGCCAGCTGGGATGGCCCTGGGGGAGGCAGGGGGCGGAGGATGAAGGGACAAGAGGACAGAGAGGCAGAGCGGTGCCTGGGGGAGGCTCGCTCTTCCGCAGACACATTTACATCCATCGGTTTCGATGGCAAACCCCGGATTGCCGCGTCCTTTGCCATGCCGCAATCCCGCCGCTGACTCGGTGCCAGCGGAAGGCGCTTGCGGGGCCATCAGGTCCGAGACAGCGATTTTCCATCTTCTCTGATTGTTCCAGGCACTGCAGAGTTGTTGTCAGAGCCCGTTCCCCGTTTTGGAAACATAATTGGAATTATGCAAATCCCGGTGCGGCACCGGTGAGTGACTGACGCGCTCCTCGCCCGGAGTTGGGCTGTTGGAGCATGGAAGGCCCGTTCCATCCCGGGGGAACCGGGGGCTCAGCCCCGCTCCTGCTGCAGCTCCCGAGCATCCCAGCCCGCCCCGGGGCTGCTCGGCAAAGCGCAGAGCTCGGCGCGTTCCTGCCCGAGCACCCCGTGCTTGGAGCCGCGGCACCGTCGCTCGGCCACGCTGGTGTTGCCAAAATTCCTGATGTTGGGGGGCTGGGGCCGTTTTGAGGATGCTGAGCTTCCCAGTGGCAGCTTGGGGGGCTCTTTGGTGGGAGCAGAGTGAGATCTGGAACACAAGGCTTGAGGGGCTGGAGCAAGACTCCCTGTGAGGGTTGGGACTCCGCTGCCCTGCAGACACGTGGTAGGAGCGTGAGGATGGTGCCTGGATCCGGCTGCGGTTCCCACCAGGAATGCGCTTTGGGCATTGTCCCGCTGGCCTGGGAGGGAGCTGGGCGGGGGGAGGTGCTCCCGGGCACTCTGGGATCGGCCGTGCCGGTGGGAGCGGTCCCTGGCACAGGCCGGGCTCCTGGGAGACGCCGCTCCTTGGAGCGGGATCCCGGCAGGGGCTCGGACGCACGGACAGGCGCTCGTGCTGCACAAAGTCCTCCCGCAGGGAGATCTGCGAGAGGAAAGAGGGATTTTGCCAAAATAACAGCACTTCCCCCCCCACCACCCATCTCAGCCTTTCCATCCGCGCGTCCCGCAGCGGTTCCTCTTTTAGCACCACGTCTCCTAAAAAAAAAAAGTGTTGACTGCAGCTTTTCTGGAGGCTGCAGCGCTCCCGCCCCGGTGACTGCACAGCTCTTCCCAGCCTCCTTCCCGCTGCGGTTCCTGGGCTGAAGGCAATCTTTTCCGGCCTGATCGCATGGCCAAGGAATGTACGTGCACATACAGCGTGTCTGGAGTCAGTTAAATGCCAACAGCGAGGCTTTTCGGAGCAGCAGGGAGGAAAAAACGATGCCCGAGCTGCTGCTCCCCCAGGTCCCTCTGGATTTGGGACAATCCGGCTGCCCCATCCCCGACCTCGGCCGCGTCGTGGGTGTGTGGCAGCGATTTCTCCCTCTCCACGGTCAATAAAGTCTTGGCCAAGTGGAACAAAAATATTCAAACCTGTTAGTTTGGAAGGTAATTCCAGCTAATAAATAAACAGGGTTGGGAAAGAAAGCCCGGTGATCCAGCGTGGCCAACGAGCGCATCATCGGTGCTCCCCCAGAGACGCTGCGGAGGGGGATGAGGGTAATTAACAAAGCAATTAATGCAAGATATGAAGCTGCTTCCCAAATACACAAGGAAATCCAGACTCCAGCTGTGCTGGCATTGCTTGTGCTGGCAAAGGCCTTGTCTGTGCGGGAAGGGGGATGCACGTGGCGTGTTCGCTTGCAGGATCCGTTATCCAGGAGAAGCAGCAGGCTGGGGATTTGGCATCCTCCAGCAGGGCCCAAACCTCTCCGTGAGCTTTGGTGGGATCTGTGCTGCGCCCTGAAAATAAAGCTGGAAAAGGCCAACTGGAGCAGGAGGACCAGCAGCTCTTCCCAGCTGCCAGGGCTGGGTGATCCAGGGCTGGAGCTCCCTGAGCATCTTTCCAGGCCAGCTGCTTTGTCAGCTTGGAGCTCTTGGAAAGAAGAATGGGATGATGTTTCTGCAGCAGAGCCAACATCCAACACGCTCAGCTTGGCTGCAGTCCGTGCGTGGGGCCGTGCTCAGGCCCAGAGCTGGATGGAAATGCCTTTAAATGTGGATCTAAATTGGATCTAAATCTATTTCTGTGCCAGGGGTGAGCTCAGGGAAAGGGGAAAAAAACCCAAAGACTGCTACTGGCTCCAATTGCAAAGATTCATACATATTTATATATATATAAATAAATGGAAAGGTTTATCTCTATTTGTGTTGAATGAATCCCAGATTTTATGGATCAGATATACCCGATGACACCACACGTTATTGAATCCCAGAATGATTTGGTTTTGAAGGGACTTTAAAGCTCATCAGTTCCAACTCTCTGCCATGGGCATGACCTTCCACTATCCCAGGTTGCTCCAAGCCCCATCCAACCTGGCCTTGGGCACTCCCAGGGATCCAGGGGCAGCCACAGCTTCTCTGGACTGCTGGGGGCTCATGGCAAGGAAAAAAAAGCTCTGATGTGGCTCCAAGTGCTGCCATGTGATTTTTTGGGCAGACACATCATCCTCTCTTGGTTTGTGGGAGACTCAGGAGCTGGATCTGGGCTTTTCTGCCCTTTCCTTACACAAGCGTGAAGCCTTGGGAGCACCTCCCCATCCCCCAGCCGTGTCTTCCCGGCATCAACTCCCCTCTTCCCAAAATATCCCCTCCACAAAGCTCTCACAGCTCAGGCTGCCCCAACAGCGTTCTCAGGGTGTTGCCTGCAGGCCTTCCCACTGAATTATATATAACACTTGGGTTTGGGGTGGGATTTTTGGGAAGGAAATCTGTTGCCAAGCAATGGAGCTGTGGCCCGGCTCTCTCCTCCCAAACTGAGACTTAGAAGTGCATGTAAAATATCTGAGACATCTCAAGTGGGGTTGCAGGAGGCTGAATCATGGGAATGTGGTAGAAAATCTGCTGCTGGGGTTGGGAGAAGGTTTTCCTTTCATTTTCCAGAGCGAAAGCTTGGAGAGTTGTTTCATCCCAGAGGCAACAAGAGATATGGTGAATCATGAGAAATCCCCCAAGGGTCCTGTGGGGAGTTCTCCCCATGGATTTACACCCAGGACATGTCCTGGACAGCATGTATAAAATCATTGGATTTTCTCCCCAAAAGGAAGGTGGGATCAGCCGCAGCACAGAGATATTGGGGGGTCAATCCCAGCACCACAAACTGGAGTACGAACTTCGGCACCCACTCGTCAATCCACGGCACCCACAGAGGGTGTGGATGAACCAGAGGGTCCATACTGACCCGCATCCCACAGCTGGGGCTGGCAGTGCCCGCCGGCCCCCCTGGGAAAGCTCCGGCGGGAATGCCAGTGCCAGTCCAGTGACTGACTTCATCCCGATGCCGACGAGCACAGCCCCGGGTGGGAGCCCCTGTTCTGCTCCAGGCCTGGAACAGCCCCACAGGAGGGTTTCAGCTGACAGCAATCCAGAGGGATACGAAGTTTTCCTGATGTTTTCCCCAGCTGTTCAGCTTGGGAGGGAAATCCCACCGGCGTGCTTTCCTCATTAACCGCTGTCACATTTTCCAGGCAGAGCCTCGGTGTGCCAGGCGCTGATTTGCATCACCAGATCACAAGGATGTGACCTAATTAAATTTCAGCTCTTTTCAATATGATTTTCATATTCACACAAGGGTTTTTTTGGACCTGTGGAACCAGCTGTCTCGGCAGGGATGTTTCAGGCTTGGAATGGAAGTGGAGAAAACATCTAATTTCCCACTGGGAGCGGCTGCAGAGGCGAGCTCTGGGGTCTCTCCAAAGCCTTTCTCTGCTCCCAAAGTTTGATTCACAAGAGTGAATTGTGTTGTATTTTTAGGGCAGATTTTTTATTATTATTTATGCAGAGGGGAACATGTTACTCCCACCCCTCTTCCCATACAGATGGATTTAGGTCACGCTGGGAAGAGGGGTGGGAGAACCGGGAGTGAACCACATTCCTCCTGGAACAAACAACCTTCCCAGGGCTCAGCACTGGGTCTTACAAGCTACCTTCAGTCAAGACAGGTCCATCAAACCCCACCAAGGCCCCCCAGCACAAGGCAAATCCAACCATTCCACGCACCCAGGCCTCCACCCAGGCCTCACCAGGAGTCTTTCAATCCCCTCAAAAATATTATTTTGAGTCCTAATTTTCCCTGGGAAGGACCTGTTCACCAGTGAGGGTGACACAGGGGGGTATCCCAGCTGGTTTTTTGGCTGAACGAGCAGAACCCCCTGTGTTTTCCCGTTGCTATGGCAAGGGGGAGAGCCGGGATTTTTGTGCATGGGTTGGTAAATCCGGCCAGTTCTGCGTGGCTGATTTGCCCTCCAATTAATTAAGGGCATTCTTCACTTCCCCTCGCAATTAACATAAAGAAAACCCAATTAACTCCTGCACAGCGGACGCCAAGCACCGCCTTGGGCAGCGTGAAACCTCCCTGCTCTCCTGCAGGAAAAATCCAAGGATTGTCAGGCTGACCACAGACCCCCCAGAGCCCAGAGCCCGTGGTGTTGCCATCCCACCCCTAGAGAATCACCCAGTTCTCCCTGAGTGAATCACATCCTTGGCTTTGCCAGACCTGTTGATGTTGGGGTTTGGCTGCGAGCTGGGAATTGGGGTGGAAAAGAAGATTTGGGTGGAAAAGGAAATTTCTGGCTATTCTCAGGCAGCCTGATGCCTCTTCCCACAGCTCCAGGGCCGTGGTGCTCTCTTTGCTCAGAGCCTGGAGCTAAGTAGGCACAAAGGTCACTTCTCCAGATCCCTTGGCCACTCATCCTCCTTTATTTATGGCTGAAGCCATGAGTCTGGGAGCAGAGTCTGGGAGTAGAGCCTCTCCCTCAGTGGCATCCACGCCCCGGTGGCCACGCCCGTAATCCCTGCCATGAGGTGCAGCAGGTATTTCCTGTTCCCGGACTGCCCCGACTTGCCCTGCACGGCTCCGGCTGCCCCGGCTGCCCCGAGCAGCTCCCGGCTCTCCCGGCCCTCCCAGATGGATTTGGGTCCTTCAGAGCAGTGTGGCTGCAAGGATGAGCCGTGCTCCCTCCAGTCACCCAAAATAAATATGGGAGGAGGGAGGGGATGGCAGTGCCCTGCCAAGATAAAGGGTGAGCAGTGACGCGGTCTGAGCTGGCTCCTGCTGCCTCACCAAATCCTCGGGATTTGCCCCGAGGATTTGCCTCTGGAATTCCCACACTGCCACAAGATGTTGAATCTGCCTCATCCAGGGGATGCCAGGTCTCTGAGCAGGGAGGTGACTTGGTGACTTCCAGCTACTGTCCTACGTTGCTTTCTCACCTCTGCTGGCTTCTGAATTTTGCTTTGGTTGGATAAACCATGCTCTGTCTGGTTTATCAGCTCCCAGATGAACTGGAGCAAATCCAGCGTCCTCCCCGAGACGGGAATTGCCAAAAATCCTAAGTGCTGGCTCCACCAGGCTTTTTTTTTTTTTTTTTTTTTTTTTCCCTTCTTTTGCTAGTTCAACACCTTTTAGGTGTTTGTGTCCTTGTGCATTGGGTTTGGACGCAGACGGAGCAGCCTCCTTCCCGCAAAGGCACCTGGAGCATCCTTCCTTTCAGAGGGCTCCTCCTTCGTTTCTCCTCAGGCCCAGAGCTCAGCACCGAGCTGGAGGTTTGTCCACGGAGGGGGTCAATCCCATGTCCCCCACACCCTCCCTCCCCAGGGCCACCCACGGTGCTGTGACAAAGTGATCACACCAACCACGGTTACACCGACTGCAATTCCTGAACATCCAACCCTGTCCTCAGCCCCTGCCAATAATCCTCGGGGACAAAAGACCCCGAGGGCAGCTCCCGCCCCCGCCTGTAATTCCTCCCCTTCACCCTAATCCCCGGCCCTTCTGTCGCAGCGGCCAAATCCAATTAACCGTGCAAGGATCGCGCTCCACTCGCGTTCAAACGAAGCGAGCCCTCGGGATGGGTGGGGTGGGGTGGCAACGCTGGGGGTGGAGGAGCCATCCCTGCCTCGAGTGGGGTTTATTCCCAAAAAAATGACCTTCTGAGAGCAGGGAGTTGTGTCTGGGCAAGGAGTGAGGGAGGGGAGGTGGTCTGGGACTCGTGGCCGTCGCTCTGCTGGGGGTGACTCTTTTTTTTCCCAGTCAGCTTGGTTGTGGTACCAGCTTCCAAGGCCCCACTCCAAACACCCCCATGGGTCCCACTGAGCCTCCAAGACTTAATATTCACTTGCTCAGGGTTTGCCACGAGCCTCTGAGCTCTGTTTCACTAAGGTTGCAGAGGAAGATGCTCTGGTTCACCTCCAACCCGGCATGGAGGATGTCTGGGGATTGGAAGGATGTTCTCCAACCTGGCCACACTCCCAAGGGTCCCGAGTTCTTTTTTCCCATGATCTTGTTTGCCAAGAAGAAAAAAAGACTCAGCATGGAGGTAGCACAAATTCAGGATGGTCCCAGTGAACCCCCACCGGAACCAGAGTGCAGGAAAGAAAAACCCAAGAGTTTGGATTTGCAGCTTTTGCCAGGCTGCACTCAAGCTGCAACTGGGATGTGAAATGAGATAACTTTGGGATGGTGAAGCTCCTGGGATAGAATGGTGGAGGGGGCAAGCAGAACCGGAGGGTGCAAAGGCAGCAGAACAATGAGGAAGGGCTTTGGTGGGGGCATAGAGGACGTGCCAGGGAGATGCTGCTTTCTGGGCACAGATTGGTGAAAGGTGAATGAATGATGGTCGGCCCCAGGAGCTCCCCAGGAGCTGCAGAAGGGCCAGGCCACGCCTTAAATGAGGCGGAGACACACGTGGAAACAGAGGCTGAGCCCAAGGGGACGAGGTCCAACCGGCCGGGGACGGCTGCGGGCGGCACATTGACCACTGGCAGCTGCTCCCAGACCCGAGCTAATGTTTAGCTTTGGACTTTGCCAAGTTGTCCAAGGGGCATAGGAGGAGGAGGAGAATGCAGGCAGGTGACCTGAGGGGGGCTGAGGGTGGCTGCGAGCTGGGCCACTGCCCAGGGCTGTGACTCCTGCATGAGCTCCAGCTCAGAGGGAGCCACTGCTGGGTGTGGCTTCTGCTGGTTTGGTCCTGGCTCAGCAGGACATTCCCAGACAAGGCCTTGCTGAGCTCCTCCATTTAGCTCAGCTCTTCCTAATGTATTTTATTCCTAACACATGGGGCTCCAGACAGCATTTGCAAGGGCTGCACTGAGGGGCCACTGTCGTGGACAGGGTGAGGAGCCTGGTGGCATCGGTGACAAGGCTGCAAACGTGTCCCCGGCGCCAGCCCAGGGCTGAGTACGTCCCATTGGCCTGGATAACCCACCCTGGCAGGTGCCTCATCTCTATTTAAACCCCCTCTCCTGGGATGTAATTAAGGACGTGTCTATTAATTGCTGTGTCACATCAGCACAGATTGTCCCTGTCACCAGCAGCGCTCCCTGGGCAGCTCCCACCTGGACCATTGCCACGTGTCTCCTCTCCATCCCCATCACCTCTACCCTGCAGCATCCCAAACCTTCACATTTTGAGTTCTACCTTCCCAGGCAATTTTGCACAGCAACACTCTCCAATCCCAGATTATTCTAATGACACTGTGGAAGAGCTAAAAATAGGAGAAAGGCATTTTCTGCCTCTCCCCCACCAGCCGCTGTCGGAGCGTGGGGATGGCACTGGGAGCCTCCGAGGTGTTTGCAGGGAGCGTTTGGAGAGTATCACACCTCCCCTTTCCCTTCCCAGCCCTGCATCTTTAAATATCTGGCCCAAATCCATACAAGCCTGTAGCTGCTTAACTCCTTCCCTGCACTCCAATCCAAAGGAAATTGGGCACCTGGATGGGATGGAGGACATGGGGTAGTGGGTGCAAAACACTCCGGAGTGTGCCAAACCTGCAGGAGTGACTCAGCCACGGTGTGGGTGGTGGGATCCTCCTGGCTTCCCCAGGGACCTCCTGGCTCTAGTGGGAACCTTCCAGCTCCTGTGGGATTCACAGAGGCCACCTGTCCCATCCCACTTGACTTCCTCTCCTGCCAGTGCTCTTGGATGTCACAGGGTCCTGCATGTGCTCGAAATGCTGTGGGAAGCAACATCTGAATCCACGCTGCTCTCCCTGAAATGCACATCCCAAAAATGTGATGCACTCACCCAAAAATGGTGCACTCCCCAAAAAAGCGATGCCCTGCCCCAAAACCAGCCACGATGGATTTAGCACCTGAACACACTCGGCAGGGTGAAGCAGCAGCCTGGGGGCAGCTGTTCCAGGTTATTCCTGGTTTTTGGGTTTTTTATTATTTAAGGCATCTTATGGGATCCTGCACTCAGCAAGGGTGGCTGAAACTTGGGAATCCACAGGGAAATGTGGACAACATTCCTCCACACGGCCCTGCCAGCCCTCAGAGCCCACCAGACATCAGCTGGGTCAGGCTGGCACTGCTGGGCTGGGCAGGAGGAGCAAAACCCACAGAAACCGTCACCAACTTCAGACTGGATTCCCAGAGCCTGCACCGGGAACGGGGCCGTGCACCACCCTGGACATGGCAGCTGCTGCTGGCACGAGGGCATGGATGCATAGGGAGAGGCAGGGAGCAGCCAGGGAGTCACACAGCCCCAGCACGGACGCAGCGGCACCGTTTGCCCTCTTGGGACGCAGAGATCCAAACCGGAGGGGGTGCAGCGCCTGCTCCGAGGACGCCAGGCCAGGACCGTGCTGCTGCTGAGCTGCAGGTGGGATGGGCTCCGGAGGCCGGGCAGAGCAGGAAGAGAAGCGGCCGATCGCTGCCCCACAGGGGGAACAGAAAGGCCCCGAGCCGGCGGCTGCCACGCGCCAGGGATTGCACTGGAGCGCAGCAGAGACGGATGAGTCAGAGGATTCGGGCACAATGGGAAGCGCGGGCTCAGCAGGGCCGGGACACGCAGGGACAGGGACATGCCGGGATGGGGCCTCAAGGCTGCCAGCGCCGCATCACCCTGAGCAAACCCTCCTCCAGGGCAGACGCGGAACAGAGGGAAAACCGTGGCTTTTTCCCGCCTGGTCGAAGGGAGAGGAAGGAAACGGGTGAACTCACGGCAGCACGCACGGAGAGGGCTCTGCCACGTGTCCTCCCCGTCCTGCTGGCAGCCGGACACGGGGCTGTCCTGCACTCATTCCCGCACTTCCCACTGGTGCTGGCAGGGTACCAGGGGCCACATCGCAGCCCGGCTGCTTCCCCAAGGCACCCTCACTTCCCCCTGGCCACTGCTGCCTTCTCACTTCTGCAGCCTCCCCCGTTTTATAGATTTTCTTTTTTTATAACCCCCCAAAAAGCAAATCCAGGAGTGCAAGAGGAATAAAGAAACAGCCACGCCAAAGCAGGAGCCCTGTTTCACCTCCTGATCTGAGTCACCCCAAGAAGCCCTCGGCTGCTCCCACATTCCTCATGGGAGCTGGTGAGGGCAGGAATAATTGGCACAGGATAATTACAGGGCTGAAGATGGAGGTGCTGCCTAGGCACGAGGTGCCACAGCTCACAGGGATGGGAGGAACCTCCCATGACAAACCCGGGCTGGACTCAGACATCCATCCCACAGGGGAATTTGGGAAAAATCCTCCAAAAATGTCTCCACAGGCCAAAATAGTTTGACAAATTTCAGCCACCGCTTTCTCTGCTCATTGTCATCTTTCTGCCACTTCACACAGGGTGGTGGCTGGGAGAAGCTGATCCTCAGAAGAAGACACTAAACTTGGACACAAACGTGGACCACCATCACCCTGGAGGTCCTGGTCACCCCCTGGGCTCAGACTCAGGGCTGGAAACCACAGCTCTGGCTGCCCACGAGTGCAGGAACAGGCGCTCCAGGGCCTCTGTGCTGCACAAACCTCATGGTTTGCATGGCCTCAGAAAAGAAACTTTTTTTTTTTGTTTCAGGATGTGAAAGGAGACCACAAGACCGAGGTCCCACGGCTTCCCCACCCGGGTATGTCAGGACACTGCACCAGCAGCAAGCAGATCAAACTGTCACCATTTCAGGAGGGGAAGGCTGGGATCCCTCTCCTGGCATCCCACACGTCATACAGGCACTCCTGGGGCAGTGCTGGGAACATGTGCTGGGCCAAGGAGCCACATCCACACCACCACTGTCACCAAGGAGTGTCCCCATCCCCCAGGTCAGGCTGCCAAAATACCTGGGGTTTGAAATCTTGAAATCCCTGAATGGTTTGGGGTGGAAGGGACGTCAAAGCTCACCTTGTTCCACTCCCTGCCATGGGCAGGGACACCTTCCACTATCCCAGGTTGATCCAAGCCCTGTCTAACCTGGCCTTGGACACTGCCAGGCAGCCACAGCTGCTCTGGGCATCCTGTGCCAGGGCCTCCCCATCCTCACAGCCAAAAATTTCTCCCTAATATCTAGTCCAACCCTGGCCTCTGGCAATGGGGAGCCTTTCCCCCTGGTCCAGGCCCTCCACGCACTGCCCACCTCCCAGGGTCCCATGAAGTGGGGGGCAGGTGCAGCAGGAATGGGAGAGCCCCCAGATGTGACCTCCTGTCACTGAGCTGGTGAGTGACTGTCACCCTGCCGTTGTGCCTGTGCTGTCTGCTCCTTGGCTGGGGCTCAGGAAATGACACAACAGCAGCAGCAGCCACAGAATCAACCCAAGACACCGTTCAACGGAGCTGTGTGCCCATGGACCAGCAGCCCACCACAGCTGGGGGGAGCAGGAGCAGATCCACAGGAATAAAAACCCTTTTCCTTAATGCTGGAAGCAAGAAGCATCACGTTCTAAGAGGAGAATCCATTTGTCCAGGACTACATGCCACAGAAAATGATTACACAGCTGGGGAGGAGACTTTCCCAAGCGAAGCCAGCAGCCCTGTGGGATGTGTGGGAGCAGGTCCCGGCCCCACAGTCCCAGGGGGCTCTGCAGCAGCTCTGGAAATCACTCATGGATGGCCAGATCTGGACACCAGCGCTCTTTCTGGCAGCTACCCTGCATCTCCTGCTTGTCCTAGAAAAGGGAAAAATACACACGGAGCACCATGGGTCCTGCAGTTTGTGACCGATACCATGACAAGCCACCAGTGATCGAGGGTGGTGCTGAGCTGGCATGGCACGCCGCACTCCCTCCCGGACCGCGTGGCCTCGACCCGAGTGCAACTGGAACAGCTCCACTGGCTGTCACAGCCAGGAGTCAGCAGCCCAGCAAAGCCCCAGAGGCACCACGGGATGGTGGCACTGCCACTGCTGTCCCCAGAGGGACAGGGCAGGGCAGAGGCACCCTCCAGGGCTGAGCCAGCACAGGAAAATCACGGCTCTCCCAGGAAAATCACGCGTGACCTCCGCACCCACAGCCCACACAGTTTCCCATGGCTTGAGCGGGTGTGGAAACCGTGCCAGAAAATTATCCACGATTTAAGCATGACTTCAGGCAAACGCCTCAAACTCCCAAATGTCTCTGCCTGTGACACCAAACAGGCTCCCACAGCAGCAGCACAGGGTTTCCTGCTCTCTCTTGTGAGGACACAACCAAATCTCAGCAAGGTGAGGCACAGGGTGGGTACCCAGCTGGGATGTGGTGGATTTGGTGCTGCTGGTTCCTACCACAGCCAGCCTGGAGGCAGAGCCCAGGGATGAGCTCTCTTATGTGGAGAGCTGGGACAGATTTGGGCTGGCATGACAGGAGGGACTGCTGGGCCCCAGAGGCCAGGCACAGCCTGACTGTCACAGCCAGACTTCTCCAAAGAGTCCCTGTATTTAATGGAAGTGGCACCAAAACACTCTCTCTCCAAGGAATCAGGATAAATCCAACTGGGACAAACAGGACAGGTGAGAGAACAGAGAGGCTGGCAAGAGGCAGGATCACTACCTGCCTCGCATCCCATTTTCCATGAGGACTCCACACCCTCTCCTAGTTCAGAACAGGCAGCCACCAGCATCTCTAGACACAGTGGAGCTAAGCCCCAGTAGGATCCCATCCCCGTTCCCTAAAGCCCTTTTTCCTCCCCAAAAAGCAGCTGTTTCAGGAGTGGCTCCTGGGACAGGTGGCCCCTCCCTGCTGCCCTGGTTAGCTGTGGTTTCCTCTCCACAGATGCAGAGCAGCAGCAGTTGGGGTTTACGTCCCCCTCGCCGGGTGCAGCTGGTGACAGGAGGTGATGCAGGGGGTGACATCACCCAGCCCCCTCCCACGAGGTCCCTGTTACCCAGGGACAGTCACAGCCTGAGCAATGCAGGCCCAAAGCCGAGGGCACAGCAGAGCAGCAGCCAGCAGGGAAGAAAAAGCACAACTTCCTTTTTCTTCTAAAGAGATCTGAGCCCTGTGCAAAAGGAAGTGCTGATACCACACGTCCTGTAGATAAAGCAGTTATTCCATCAGCTCCAAACCCCTGGGAAAGGCTGCTCCCCTCTGCATCACCCCCACCACCAAGCAGGCTGCCAGTGTGCCCCAGTGTGACACCATCCCTTTGCGCCTTGGGACGTCATCCCCACCACTGCTGCGATTTGGGGACTTTTTCCTCATTTTTCAGGAATAAGAGCTTCCACCCAGGAAGCCACGTTGGTGTAAACACTTCAGTAAATCCCTTCCTGCAGGCCACTGGGTAATTAAGGAGCTCTTTTCATAACAAGGTAACAAATAACACGTGTGGTTTGACAAATTAAGTTCTCGCGTTCGTTAATCATCGCCACCGCGCTCGGCAAGCCAGGACAGAGTTTTAGGATGTGGGAAGTTTGCAAGGAATTCTCTTCATGGAGATAAAGGGAATCTGAACTCGGGGCAGGTGCAGAAAGCTTCTGGGAGCCTGCAAAAGCAGTTCTTCCCAACCGACCAGCTTTTGAGTTTTTGAAAACCAAAGTTTGAGAAAACTCAGCCACAGTAACTTGTGCCTCTGTCACGGACCCAACTTCCACAGCTGCTTCCACCACAGAGGAGTGAGAACTCCTGCAAAATTCCTCCTCTAAGCCACCACCGTGCTCCAAGAGGCAGAAACACCGACAGCCACAAGGAACCAGCTCACCAGAATAACCTGGAGGCATCAAACTTGAACACTGGGGATCTTTACACCGATAAAGCTCAGGTGAAAACAGAAGGCAGAACATTTTGCACAGGTGTGTTTTATCTGTGCAGGAAGCACCAGCAGGACAGCCCCAGCTCCTGGAATGAGCCTCCCAGGTGCTCCGGGAATGGCAGGAACCACAGGATGAATGAACAACCCACCATCTGAAGCCCATCTCCCGTGCCAAAGTTTTATTGACCGGCCGGCCGAGCCGCTCCCAGAGCTCTCCCCTCTCGGAGGTTTCAGCGCGGTGCCCTCGGACGGGCTCGCTGAGCGCTCGGCAGCGCCGCTCCCACAGCGGAGGCAGCGGCACACGCCCCCGCGCTGCTCCGGCTCCATTCCCCGCCTCCCCGGGCCGCAGACGCGGCCAGCCCACAGCTGCCCTGCCCGAAGGCGCCGTCAGACACCTCGGCCGCCGAGTCCGCCAGCGAGAAGCTGCTTGGTGCAGGTGAGACACAACCACACCGCAGACACAGTGCCTCTGTGGTGTTAGCCCATCCCCTCTTCTCCAGAGCTCTGCCAGGGGATAGATCCTGTGCTCAAAGATCTCACGATGGGAAATTCTGTCAAGAGATTTTCACAAAGATGACAGATTTTTTAAGTGGCCTGGTTTTGTTCAAGAGCTGAGCCTGCACGTTGTGTCAACAAAATATGCAAAATATTTTCTTCACACTTCATCAATTAACCCCAAAATTATCAAAGCAATCCCGGCAGATGCTGAGTGCCACATCTAGAGCCTTGTTTTGGGGAGAGGGTGGCACAGCAGAGCCCACGGTGCCAAAAGCAGCACCAGGCATTTTATTTTTATTACTTTGGTGCCTCCAAACTCCAGTTTGGAGATCCCACCCCACAGCACATGGAAGCAGGAGAAGTGTGAAGCTCGAAGGTAGTGCTGAAGAGGAAGGCTGGCACCTGGAGCACCAGGTTAGGGAAGAAAGCAGCTCCTTTGTACAGCAGGGATCCAGGCTGTGGTTCCAGAGGCTCCCTAATTTCACAGTCAGTCTGGAGCTCCACCTCTGGAATGCTCACGCTGTGCCAAGGAAACAGCAGCTCTGGGAATTCCTGGCAGCAGTTGCTGTGCTGGTGCCATGAACCATTCCAGTGGAAGGTGTCCCTGCCCACGGCAGGGGATGGAATGAGATGAACTTTAAGGTCCCTTCCCAAGAGCCCAAAGCATCCTGGGATTCTGAGGACCTACCGGCCGCTTCCTGTGGATGCTCACGATGTGGATGTCTTCGCTCCGATACTCCTCGTCGTGCCTGTCCAGGGGAATTCTTTCCAGCTCGAAGTCCCTCTGAAGCAGCTGTTCCACAAAGAACAGTTCCACAAAGTCCTCCACAACCATTCCAGGCATTCCCCCCGCCCATGCAGCTCTTCACCCTCATTTAAACTGCTCCAGCACTAACTCAAAGCTACAGACACCTGCAATACTCCAGGAAAATCTATTTAAGCTTGTGGTAAAACACTCCTGGGAGGAGTGGATGTGGCACGTGGGGACATGGGTTAGTGATGGCCTGGACAGTGCCTGGGGGATGGTTGGACTTGATGATCTCAGAAGACTTTCTCAACCTAAATGATTCTGTAAATCCACGGTTTTGCTAAAATCCCTGAAGTGCTAAGCCAAACCACAGCACCTGCCTGTGTGCCAACCTTCTCAACTGAAACGGAGAGAAAAAAACAGTTTAAAATCCCCCAGCATTGGGGTGTGCTCAGATTGCCTGGGCTGAACCTGGCAAAGGAAGGAAATAAATCACAAAAAAACCCTAGAAATCGAGCAGAAACACCATCACCTGCTGTGTTTATTGTGGGAGCAGCACCTCAGCAGAGCTGAGGGCCCCACAAGAGTGTGAGGCACTAATTACCAAACAGGTGCTTTGATTAACACGTACAATCCCCTGGAATTCTCACCTTTCCCCTTTTTTTCACAGTATTATAGTTATTATACATAATCCTGCACTCCTGCACAAGAGCTGCTTCTCAACAGTCACCACAGGTGCAGAGTTAAATCTGCACTGACCATCATCCCCCCACAGGTGTTCCCTGTGTTGCTTTCCCTCACCTGCACACAGAGATACAGCTGGAATATTCAATTAAAACGCCTGTTAATGGGCTCTCATTAGAGAGAAGGAACTTTTTCAGATGCACCTCTTTCACTCAGGAGAGTGTTTTGAGTTCAGTGGAACAGCCTAAAAGAAAATGTGCTTAAAACCCACTTACTTCAAAGTATTTTCTCTCAATTTCAGGGTTCTTCCCCATCGTCCTCTGTTCATAGCAGCACAGGACACAAGTGTCAGGGCCTGTCAGGTCCTTCAGGGTCTTCAGCAATGGCTCCAAGGACTGCCCAAAAAAGGTTAAACATTTCCCACGTGGATTTCAGGTTCGTTTCACTGATTGGGATACCCTCTAGCTAAAGTCTTCACCCAAGAGAGAACCTCCCAGTTGTGCTTTCCAGGGAGTTATTTTTAGTGCTTTACTGGGACAAGAAGAACATGGGGGGAAAGCTGGGAAGCAGAGGAGAAAGGGGGACTCACAGGAGAGGAGTTTCCCAGGCTGGCCAAGAAAACTGAACTGGAATCCAAGCCAGAAACATCCCACGCTGCTGAGCGGGCACTTCCTTGAGGCACACAACAATGAGCATTCCTCAGTGTGTTTCCAAAGTGAGAGTTCTCTCAATTATTCCTGGAGGATGGCTCAGATCCAGACCACAATGGAGGGAAATGGGACCAACAGGCAGGGACTCAATGCCAGGGGCTGGTAAAGCCATTGGAAGGGCACTGGGACACGGGGTTTTTCAGGTTATTTCCCTTTTCCTGCAGCTTCCCTCAGCTCTCTGTGCACATCCTACAGAGCTCCAGCTGAGGACAGGAGGCAGACTACAACAACCACTCAGCTGTAGCAGGATTTCTCCTCCTCTCCTATGAGGACAACCCAAACAGCAGATGTTTAAATTTAATTTACCAATGATTTCAACAGTTCACATTTTGCTTCATCATTCCCAATGTAAAAAAAAAAAAACAAAAAGAAAAGAGAGGGGGAGGCACAAACATCTAGGATTTTTAACATAAAAATAGTCTCTGGTTCTACATCAAATGGCCTTACATCTATATAAAAATGCCTTTTCCAGTCTTGTTCTATGTATTCCTATAAACCACAGGGACCGTGACATGAGCACAATATTTATCTGAACAATTCTCAAACACACTGATCCCATCCCCTTCCCAAGAAACCTTTCTGCAGGGGTTTAGCAAAGGCCTCATTTACCTCCTCATAGTAAATGCAATCAGCCATGAGTATATAATCAGGGGGAGGCTGAAATTCTGTTACATCTTCCCCCCTACAAAGAACAAACAAGAAAAAAACCAACAAAACGTGAAAACAAGTTTTAGTAATAACATGCTAAAGGACTGAACAAAGTTAACTCCTGGGTTGTCATATTAAGTTTCCTCTCACAGCAGTGTTTTGAAGTTACTTAGCAATTTAACGAAGTCAGGGCAGAATCCCAGAATCCCAGAATGGGTTGCATTGGAAGGGTTCTTAAAGCCCATCCCATTCCACCCCCTGCCATGGGCAGGGACACCTTCCACTATCCCAGAGTGCTCCAAGCCCCAGTGTCCAGCCTGGCCTTGGACACTGCCAGGGATCCAGGCGCAGCCACAGCTTCTCTGGGCACCCTGTGCCAGGGCCTGCCCCCCCTCCCAGCCAGGAATTCCCAATTCCCATCTCATCTAAACCGACCCCTTTTCAATCTGAGCCCCGAATCCCCGTTAAAGCTGAACAGAGACATTAAATAAAGGCTCATACAAACCATTTCAGTACCTTGGCTCGGAGGGACCCTGTGACCAGGTGCTTGTTATTCTCAATATTAACCATCAACAGCTCCTGCAGCTCCTCCAGGTCTGTGACCGTCACGTTCGCCCTGGAACACACACACGTGGTTAGGGAATAACGCAGGGGATACCGCGCACAGCATAGAAAACAGGGTCTAAAGGAATCGGAAGGGTCCGAGGGAGAAGACAGCGCCGGGCAGGGGTCCCCGCTCACCCCAGCGTGGCTGCCATGATGCCGACGGCGCCGGTGCCCGCGCCCAGCTCCAGGACGTGGCGGCGGACGAGGGGGCAGGCGCCGGTCTCCAGGAACTTGGCGAGCACCAGCGCGGCGTCCCACACCACGCAGCCCACGCCGCCGGCCGCCCGCTGNGGACGGCGGGAGCGGCTGCTCTCCGTGGGCGTGGAATGTTTTTCCAGCCGGAATTATTCCAGGATTTCGGCAGTCGTTGTCCAGCCGGAAGGATTGCTGGGTTCCGCCAGCCGTGTCCCTGAGGGGGCGCGGAGCCCTCCGGACCCCGTTCCCCGCACGGTGTCGGTCAGCGTGAGGGCGGTCCCGCATCCGGCCTGAGCCCTCCTGAAGGTTTTGTTACAAACTGCCCTCACACAACTTACAAAACAAACCTACAAAAAGTCTTAATAAACTTACAAAAAAGTGTTAATAAACCCACAAAAGTCTTAGTAAGTTTACATAAAAGTAAACGTACTAATGTAAACGTACTAATAAGAATTTAACGTACAAAAAGGCTTTAATAAGCTCAAAAAAGTTCTTAATAAATGTACAAAAAGGTCTTCATAAACCTATGAAAAGCGTCTTCATAAAGCTATGAAAGAGGTTTTAATAAACCTACAAAAAGGTTTTAATAAATTCACAAAAAAGGTTTCAATCAAGCAACTGAATATGAGTTCATTCTGCATTGACACCTTGAAATGCAAAGGTTCTAGATTTCTTTCCCCCTTGGATATGTGGAAGAAAGTTTTTTTATTACTTTATTTCTTCATTTCTTTTAGACCTTGGTGGTCGGCAGGTTGCCCTTGAGGGAGGCTCATCTTCCTTGGGAAGAAGTTTTTCGAGAGAATTGCCTTTTCCCACACAAGCCAACTTCAAACCCAAACTTCTCATTTTTCCCGCTCCAGCAGTGGTTTTTTTTTGTTGTTTTTACCTACCCCTCTAATTATCAAGTAACTGAAATGTTATTTATTGCTCCCTTGAACCATGATGGTGGGAATCTCACTGCCTCTGACCACTTTCCATGGCCATATTATATTTTACTGTGGAATATTCAAAATGACTCTCGCATAAGCACTTGTACAGGAAGGCATAAAGCTGACATCTGTATGTTCTAAAATATGTGACAGAATTTTTTCCTCTTCAACAACACATGAAAGTCTGAAAAAATATTATTCCTTGTCTAGCAATAGCTGCCAGTGGGGACTTCAAAAGAGTTAATGTAAAGAATCCACAGAAAAAATTCCACTTTTTCAAGCAATCGTCCATTTCCTACCTGCACTCCCAATTTGTGCATATCAAATTTGGGACTTCTTGAACCTTATTTTAGCAAAATGAAGCAGCTCTCCTATAAAAAGTGTTTTGTCCCTTGCGTGAATGGATTCCAACCCTCTCCTTCACGGAAGGAGCACGGAGGAGACAGGCAGCAGGAAAAAACTGAGATGGCAAAAAAAATCTTCGCAGGATAAAACTGTGGGATTCTTGGTATGATCCTGTACAGGGCCAGGAGTTGGACTCGATGGTCCTGATGGATCCTTTCTAACTCAGGGTATTTCTAATTAACTTCCTTCCTCAGTCATACCTCCTTTCCAAAAAGGAGAATTTTCCAAATGGAATGCCCAAGACAATGGGAGCAGCTTAGGCAGACTGATGAGAAGCTGGAGAGTGATTTGGAAGCCTGGATGGGCCCAGCTCTCACAGGCAGAAGGAAAGCCAAAGTGAGACCAGCAGCATGGAAAATTGGGGCATTCTGTATTGTCAAAAGTGCAACTCCCAACCTTGTCCTTGCAAGGAACACGCACTGCTCAAGCTCTTAAAAATTAAGACTGGGGTGATTTATTAATCTTGTTAAGAACTCTGATACAAAGCACAGTAAAAGGCCACAAACCAGTAAATAAAATGTGGCTTGTGAAGGCCACTTTATAAATGCTGCTACAGAACTACCAGTAAAAGAGACTCACTCTCGCACCAGTTCAAACACGGGGGTTCGACTGGCAAAGAAAAGTTCCATTCACTTATCAGTTTAAAAAGTTTAATAAAGCTTTTAAGTGTTTGCTGGTTTAAATGCTACCGATTTCCAAAGTGGATTCACGAGTTAAGTGTAGATCTAAAGGAAGTTATTAGGTCTGGAAGGCAAGACTGTTCCCAAGCCAGAGGAAACGCCGCTGGCCGGATCCAATCCCAGGAGTAGCAGAATGTGTTACAGGCCTCGAAGTCAACTTCAATTTATACATGTCATTAGCATATCTGTAAATATACAATATAAACAATTGTACAGGCGCATAGCTTTGCTCTCCACAACAGCAGACAAACTCTTTAGCTTAAGACACCTTCACCTATCAAAACAAAAAAGGCACATCTGAGCAGGATGCACGTGAAGTACTCGGGGATCCTCCCCGATATCCGAGACGGGCGCTCCTCCTTCATCCTTTCTCCAAAGAACCAAAACCAACCGACTATTTTGGTATTTAGATTTCAACCTATTTTTTTTCTTTGTCTTCAGCAGCAAATCAATGGCAATTAAGACATGGCATGAGAATATTCCAAAACAGGAGCTGTCACTCAGGAACCTCAAGGTAAGTGGTCAGAGGTTTCAAATCTGTGACGCTCTGTATCCTCATGGTGTGTGATCATCCCAGTGTCGGGTTTCCTTTAATTAAAAAAAAAAGGCCACTAGTGCTCAAATTTGAAAAAAATTCCACAGACGCACCTTTTGTTTTGGCTCAGTGCAATTAAATTATGTCAGTTTAAATTCACTTAGTGTAGTTTACAGTGCAAAAGGTCTATTTTGTGTCCTGGCAGAACGGTCGGCACTGAGGATGTGAACCAAGGCAATGCTGCTGCTCACCTGAGGGTAATGCTGTCCAACCACACAGGTTGGAATGTGTGTAGTCTGAATTTTTTCCAATTTAAACCTTTATTTTTTTTTTTTTTTTTTTTACCAGCACTTTTAAAGCG
>WAAG01007781.1:299-17875 GCA_013390105.1 Tichodroma muraria | reverse complement strand
TTTTTTTAAAAACTTCTCTTCTCTCTGGCTCCTGACCCCCAAACTCCCACGGGAACTCCGCTCTGGCCCTCACCTCATCCTGCTCCTCGTGCTCCAGGATGGCCTGAAGGAACGCCCGGCGCTCATGGCTGGAGGATTTCTGGTCGAACATTCCAGCCTGGATCACCTTCTGGTCCACGTTGAGCTTGTACTTGGCGGCTGCCAGGATCTTCTCCTCCACGCTGTTGACGGTGCAGAGCCGGAGCACGCGAACCTCGTTCTGCTGCCCGATGCGGTGGGCCCGGTCCTGGGCCTGCAGGTCCTGGGGGAAGGGGCAGCGATAGCACCGGACTCCCCAAAATCCCACTCTCCTCCTCAAAATCCATGGAGGGGAGATGTGGGATGAGGCCTGAGGGCGTTCAGGGATTCCCAAGGATGACCGGGATGTGGCAACGGGATCACCAGGACCATGCAAGTCCTGTGGGATGGGGCCGTGTTGGCCAGAGGGTCCCAAAACGTCTGGTTTTGTCCTCAAAATCTGCAGGGATTCCCAAGGATGATGGGGGTGTGGCAATGGGATCACCAAGACTATGTAAGTCCTGTGGGATAGGGCAAGTGTTGCAAGAGGAGTGTCAAAAATTCCACTTCTGTCCTCAAAATCCATCGGGAAGATGTGGGATGAGCCCTGAGAGAACTCAGGGATCCCCAGGGATCACAGGGATTCAGTAATGGGATTGTGGAGGTCCCACGGGAAGGGGTAGTGTTGGCCAAGACGTGCCAAACTCCACGTTTAGCCTTAATGGGGAAAACGTGGGATGCACCCCAAAGGCTCTCAGAGATCCCTAAGGATTATGGAAATTTGGGTAATGGGATTGTTGGGACCATGTAGGTCCTGGAGGAAACTGCCACATGGGCCAAGAGGTGCCAAAAAAGCTGGTTTTAACCTCAAATAAACCATGGGAGAGATGTGGGATGCACCATGAGGAGTTCAGGGATCTCCAGGGATTATGGGAATTTGAGTAACAGGATCATCAGGACCCTAGGAACAGGATTCCTGTCAGAAGGAGCAGCAATAGGTAAGGGGTTCTGAAAACCCCATTTTTATTCTCAAAGAGATGGTATGTGCCCTCAGCAATCCCAGAGGATTATGGGAACTCCAGAATGGGATCATTGGTCACTCTTTCCTTTGTAGACAGAGGGTGCAGGGGAAACCCAGCTGCAGCACTGGGATTTGGAGGTGGCTCTCCAGGACAGCACCGGTGGGTCTCGGAGAATGACAGAATTCCAACCCCATGGCTCCTCTTTGGGTCAGTTGGTTTTGGAGCTGGTTCACTGGGTTTTGGGTCAGCCAGTTGGGTTTTGGGTTGACTTTTGTGTAAGTCAGTGGTTTTCGGGTCAGTTGGTTGTGGGTTGATTTTCAGGTCAATGGATTGGGGTTTGGGTGGTTTTTTGGATCAGCGGGGCCCATTTTTAAGTTGACTTTTGGGTCAATTTTCGATTCCATGGATCAGTTCCGGGGCCGGTCTCCGGACCGGGCAGGTCCCGGCCGTACCTGGTGCGGGTTCCAGTCACTGTCAAAGATGATGACGGTGTCGGCCGACTGGAGGTTGAGGCCCAGCCCCCCAGCCCGCGTGCTCAGCAGGAAGATGAAATACTCGGAGCCCGGCTCATTGAACGTCTTCAGCAGCATTCCCCGGTCCTCTGCCTTCGTGGTCCCTGGAATCCCACACGGGCGTCACTCCCACCCCCCTGGCACTGGAGCCAGGGGTGCTGGGGGGTCCCAGAAGGTGGTTTCATTGAGAATGGGGAGCCCTTTCCCCCCAGGAAGGGAGTCCTGTGAAAGGTTGGGCTGATTTTGGTAGAAAGATTGGAAAAAGGGGCAGACCCAGCTCCAAAGTGAAGCGGGAGATCTCCCAGAAGTCGGGATCGCAGTAGGATATACATATATATATATATATATAGGTATACATATATATATATATATATATACACAGCAGCATTGAGGCCGTTTTGAGGCCGTTATCAGGGATATGTGGGGGGGCCACAGGTCACATTTTGTGCTCTCAATCTGTGTTCGTTTCAGAATCACGGAACGATTTGGGTTGGAAGGGACCTTAAAGCCCATCCTGTTCCCACTCAACCCTGCAATCCAACCAATTAATCCATATTTGTTTTAGTCTCATGGGAGTCCCCAGGGCCCTCCCCCAACCCGACAGGATCCTGTGATTAATCAGGAGATCAGCTGGAATAAATGGGAAAAGCAATAACAGGCAATGAGGGAGGACACGATGCCTTGATATTCATCTCTGACATCTTGATACCGATCTTGACATCAATATTTGACATCTTGACATCAGTCTTCTATAACTTGATATCAATCTTTGATATACTGATATAATCTTCAATATCCTGATATCAAAACTTAAAATATATTGATATCAATCTCTGTTATCTTGATATGAGTCTTGACAGAAACCTTGATCTTGTTAACTTTAATGCTGATCTTGATACAAAGCTTGATAATGATGTCTCTATTTACCTATATCAATGTCTCAATATACATCTTGCAATTTGAATATCAAGCTATTGATATTTAAAATCTTGATGCCAATCTTGATGTCTTTGACATTGATCTTGATATAAATACTGATATCAATCTTGCTATCTCAATCTGGATATCAAGATATTGATATTTAAATCTTGATGCCAGTCTTGATATAAATCTCACTACTGGTGTCTCAATGTCTTGATATTGATCATGCAATGTGGATATCAAGACATCGGTCTTTATATTTTTTAATATCTTTCCTCATTTTTTCCCCTGATACCTGTTTTGACACACTGAAATTTATCTCCATATCTTCACATCTATTTTGTTATCTTTACAGCTTTACTTAGAGATTTATCTTTGTATCTTGATATTCCCCAATATCTTTCTGTCCAGCCCAATATCTTAATTTCTTTACATCCTGATATCTTTCTTGACGTCTCAACCTTGAGCTCCACCTCGACCAGGGCACCCAACTGTCTCCCCATCTCCTGGGGGCACCACTGACCCCCCCACCCCCCTCAGGGGCACTCACCATCCAGCCTGAGGTATTTGAAGCCACGGTAAGCAAAATAGTCCTCCATGATGGTCATCAGGGAGGTCATCTGACAGAAGAGCAGCACCTTGTGGTTGGTGGCCCGGAGCTTGGGCAGGATCCGGTCCAGCAGCTCGAACTTCCCGGAGGCACGGTATAAATCCAGCCTGGGATGGATAAAAATGGGTACAATGAGAGAAAAACTGGGATTCAAGGCCAAAAATGTGGTGTCTCCCCCTTGCCGGGATCATCTGGCTCCCTGTGGTGGGGGTGGTTCATCTTACTACCCTATTTTTCCCCAGAAAATGTTTGAGTTTGTAAATTCACAAATTTCTCCACTGGCAATCCCAAATTTCGTGACTCACCCCTGCACGATGCCGCCGGTGAACCCCAAGTGCTCTGAGAAGGATTCCTGAAATAGAGAGGAGAAATAGTGTTAGAAAAGAGCACAAACAGGCCCAAAAAATCTGGAGCTGTTTTAAAGTGCCAAGCCCTGCTTCCTCCCCAGTTCCCTCAGGAAGCTGGTGAGGGAATGGATCAGTTTGGGTGGAAAACAGAGTGATGGAAGGTGGGTGGGCCCGATGACCTGATTTGGTTCATCCTTTTTGGTTTAGCTGTTTTGGTTTATCCCTGTTTGGGTTTATCCCCATTAGGGTTATCCCTGGTTTTGGTTTATCCTGGTTTTGTTGGGTTTATCCCGCTTTTTGGTTCATCCCTGGCTTTCCTGGGTTTAACCCTGTTGGGTTTATGCCTGTTTGGGTTCATCCTTCTGGATCTACCCCCATTTCTGGACATCAGCCCCACCTCAATGTGCTGGAACATGTAGGGGTGGTTGCAGATCTTGCGCAGCTGCATGATCGTGTTCATCAGTGTCTTCGTGCCGCCTTTCCCCTGCCAGGAACCATCCAGGAGGTTAAAAACCCAGATTAATGCTGGGTTCCATCTTTATTCACCAGTCCAGCATTCCCAGGAATGTTTGGGAAAGTTGACTGGGAGTTCACAGCCCTGAAAAGGGGACTCAGACACTATATATTAAAATAAATTCAAGGTTTCAAGAAACCTCTGAGTCGCCTTGAGTCGAGGCTGCTCCTACCTAGAGGAGTGTTTTGGGGGAACGGAGCTGGAAAACAGGCAATCTCCCACCTCCATCTTTTAGCTGGGATCAAAGCGTCTTTTTCCAATTATTTTGTGGTTTTGTTCTCCTCACAGACCCGCTGATGGCTTCAAGGAGCCTCTGCGGATCACCCAAATGCACCGGGGGCCCAAGCTCAACCCACCCTACAGCAGAGACAAACCCGCCCATGCTCAGCATTCCCAGCACTGATTCCCAAATCCAGACCTTCTTGTCCTTCTCGGAGCCGTCGGTGAGGAGGACACCCTTGGCCTGCATGTGCCGGTACAGGACCCGCTGCAGCGCCGACATGTCGCACTTGATCACGTACTCGACCTGCCAGGACCCAACCGGGAGTCATGCCCAGCCCCTCCGGAAAACCACCAATTCCCAGAAGGATCAAACTCAACAACCTGCTCAAACCAACCCAGCAATGACTGCGGAGTGGGATGAAACTTCGCCTGCACATTTCAGAATGGGGAAGAGCAGCACAGAAACCCCCCAAGTGTAGTCCAGGATGGGGAAGATTGGGATGGACCCCAAAACCCCATTCTAAGGGCTCCCCAAGCTGAACACCTGTTCAACCCAACCCAGCAATGATTCTGAAGTGGGATGGAACTCCATGTGTATGTCCCAGGACAGGTAAGAGCAGGATGGACCCCCTCCAGTCATATCCTGGGATGGGGAAAGGCGAGGGGACCCTCCAGTGTCACCTTTTCTGGGAGCTGAGCTTCCACTTCCTTCTTGAGGCGCCGGAGCAGGAAGGGCCGGAGCACCTTGTGCAGGCGGCGGATAATGAGGATCGTCTCCTCCTCATTCAGGTCCACCTGGCCAGGGAAGGGAATTGTCACCAGGAACAGGAATTGTCATCAGAAATGAACTGGATGGACCCCCAACACCCCAAAACACCGGGTCCCTCTGCTCCAAAATCCCCTGACCCTCAGTTCCTAGTGGGATTGATAAAATTGTCTGCTCGACCCAACAGCGAGCCTGGAGTGGGATGAAGCACCATGAGTGTATCCCAGGATGGGGGAGGGCAGGGAATTGTCACCAGGGAAGGGAATAGAGCCCTCAATGGTGACACTGAGCCACCTCCCACAGCTCCAGGGACACTCCCAACCCCTCTGAAGCCATCAACAGTGACACTAAGCCACATCCCACAGTTCCAGAGCCATTTCCAACTTCTCCAGATCCATTAAAGACACCGATCTACAACGCAGAGCTCCGGGACACTTCCAACCCCTCCCTATCCATGAACATCGACCCCAAGCCCATCCCTGCTGCCAGCGGCCCCCACCCGCTCCCGCATTTTCCCTTTTCTGCACCTTCTCCCCGGTCATGGCAAACGGCGCGTTGAACCACTGCTCGAAGGTGCTGCAGCTCTTGAAGATGGTTGGGAGCAGGAAGTTGAGGAGCGCCCAGAGCTCCGGGAGCTTGTTCTGGAGCGGGGTCCCAGTGAGGAGCAGCCGCCGCGGGGCCACATAGTGGGTGTTGAGCACCTGCGTCAGTTTGCAGTGGTGATTCTTCATCCGGTGCCCCTCGTCCACGATCATGTACTTCCAGCGGATCTGTGGGAGCAGGAAGGGCAGGGATGGTGGGAACTAGGGGGTGTGGATGTGCCCAGGGTAGCCTGCGATGGCTCCGTGATGCTCAGAGAGCATCTCAAAGAGGCTTTGAGAGGGGAATATACCGGGAGTGTCCCCCCACACCAGGAGAGAACCACACCGGGGTGGGAAACCAGAGGATCCATGCCAGCACGGTGGATCCCTGTACTGCCAAGGCCTGAATACACTCAGAGCATCCCAACACATCAGAAGAGATCCAGACTGGGATGGGAATGCAGGTGATTCACACCAGGGTGGGAATCCAGGGGATCCCTGCCAGGATGGGTGATCCCAGCTCCACTGAGGAGAAGGCCCTAATCCCTCAATCCCAAAATTTGAGATTTGGAGCATTATCCGAGCGTTGTTCCATTGGCACAACGCTCCATCCCACTTATCCTCCCCCCATGGCCATGGAAGTGAATCCCTTGGCGACAAGGGCCTTGTAGGGATCCAATTAATACTAATTATCCGAGGAACTTTTCATGAAAATGGAACCATGTATCTGATGGATCATGGGATATGTCATGGGAAATACCAGGAGCAGGAATTCCGCCTCAGCTTTGGCTGCCGAGGGGAAGCAGCTCCTGCAGAGGCTCCAGGGAATAAAATACCAGGTTTTCTTATAGATAAGGCAGGCATTTTCCTGTTTGCAGCATCCGTGAGCACGGCGAGATTGGGAAAACCTCCAGGTCCAGTGCATCCCGGCCTCACCTTGGCCAGGATGTGCTTGTCCTTGATGATGTACTCGTACGTTGTGAGCAGGACGTTGAATTTTCCGCTCCGGAGCTGCGGGACGAAGGCGCGTCGTGCCGCCGGAGAGCCCTGGAGGGAGAATTCCAACCGGTAATGTCAGGCGAGGAGGGAATTCCCAGAAGAGGGGGTAGGAGGGGCTGTTACCCACAGGGAACAGCAAAGTGAGGAGGTTTTGGAGCCCCTGCTGCTGAGGAACAACCAAAAATGGGATTTCATGGATTTTCATGGATTTGGAGCTGGGACCCGGTGCAGCTTCCTCGGCATAATGGTAACAGAGCAGGAAGAGAAAAATGGAATCTGGAACCCAAGGAATGTGGCACTTACCTTGTAGGAGACCTTGACCACGGAAGGAGCCCATTTGTCAAATTCGTAGGCCCAGTTGGACAAAGTCCTAGGGGAAAGACATGGAAAGAAAGGGTGGGAATCTGGGAACGCGAGGCTGGAGCGGTGGCTGGGATTTTCCAGGCACTCTGGCACTCACGAGAGCGGGACGATGATGAGGAAGGGGCCGTTGATCCGCTTATGCTCCATGAGGTACGTGATAAGGGCGATGGTCTGGATGGTTTTCCCCAATCCCATCTCATCCGCCAGGATCCCATTGAGGTTGTTGTTGTACAGGGACACGAGCCATTCCAGGCCTTTGATCTGCAGGAATGCAGACGGGGGTGGGAATGGGGGTTTTTAGAGCGGCTCCCCCTGCCTGGGCACACACAAATGAGCTGGTAACAAGGTCAGGTTAATTATTCTTAGCCAGCTAAAGGAATTGGGATATTCCATTTGCTCGAACTTGGTGGGTTTGGCTTTCAGCAGGGAGTGAATCAAGTTCATTATCCCACTCTGGCTTCACCTCATTATCCCGCACCACTCCATTTATTATCCCACACCACCTCAGATTTATTATCCCTCTCCAGCTTGCTATTCCTTCCCAGCTCTGTCTCCTTATCCTGCACCAGCTCTCGTTCCTTATCCTGCACCAGCCATTATCCCACCACAGGTCTTCATCCCGCACTGCATCCAGCTCCTTATCCCATTATCCCATCCCCGGACCACCACAATCTCCGATACCTCCCCTGGCACCCCCTTATCTCTGATGTTCCCAAACCTGGTACTGCTTGAGGACACCGTTGACCATCAGGGCCGACTGCTTGTCCACGCGCTCGGTCACGGCGTGAGCCACAGCGTAGTAGGACTGGAGCCCTCGCGCCAGCGCCTGCGACACCCCGTACTCATCATCCACGTCCTGCTTGGCATTCCTGCCCGGAAAATCGGGATAACGTGTCACAGCACACCAGGGAACGGGTTCAGAGAGGGGATGAAGAGGGGGGGAATGGGGTGGGAAGGGAGTATGGAGGGAATAAATGGGTTGAGAGGGGGAAATGGGGAGAAAACTGGGATAATGGGTGAGAGGAGAGGCCTGGGGGAAAATATGGGATAAACAGGGGGAGAGGGGGAAACTCAAGGGAAAAACAGGAATAACAGAAGAGAGGGTGATCTTGAGATGGAAAAACATGGACGAGAGGGGAGGAATCCCTGTTCCTCATGGGCAGAAATGGGAAAATAAAGAAGGGAAAAGGGAGACGATATGCATTTTTGGGGTGGAAAAAGGGAAGTTCGAAGGATGATGCTGTTGGGGGAATTCCTGGGAAGCGTCATCAGTCCTGTGCAAGGTGGTTTTCCCCACTGAACTTTCAGATAAAATGCCACGTTATGGCTCGTTTTGGGAAGATTTGCAAAAAAAATGGGCTTGGGGGAATGCTGCTTGTGGAATCCCGCTCCTGGGGCAGGAGAAGTGATTTGGAAAGGAAAGCTGGAGCAGGAAAATGGGAAAAGGGAGGGAAGGAAGGGCTCACTCGATGATGTGTCGGGCGTCCACTTCTGAGACATCATCACTGTCCGGATCTGGAATCTTCTTCTTCTCCTCCACGGGCAGCGCTGGCTGTGCCGGCTGTGGCTGCTCCTCTTCCTCCTCCTGTGAGATTCCCAGGAATTTCAGGGAAAACCGCCTTGGGAACCCTGGGAAGCACCTGTCCCTCCCACCCAAAGCCCTCAGAGATGGGAGGCTCCCACAGGATCCTGCCATTCCCTTTGGAGGCATGCCAGGAATATTCAGGATGAAAACGGGTCTCCAAAGCAGAATTTCCAAGTGTTCCCAACTGTCCAGCGCTTGTTCAACACAGAGATTCCACTTTATCCCACTATTGTATTTAATTTTTATATCGCAGTTTATCCCAATTTTTAATACTTGTCCCCATTTTTTTTATTCTATCCAATTAATTTTATCCTACTTAATCCTATTGTTTTGTCTTATTTTACTCTGTGTCTTTATTTCACATTATCCTACTATTCTGTCTCATTTTAATCCATGTTATCCTCCTGTTTCGTTCCATTTTATCCATTTTTTTATGAGCTGCCAAACGGCCATTGCCAAGGTCAGCTCTTTCCTGTTCTTCCCAGAACACTCCCAGTGGGAATGTGGTGGGACCTCCCTCACCTCCTCCTCCTCCTCGGAGCCGCTCTCCTCACTGTCGGAGCGTGGAGCCACCTCGTACCTGGGGGGAAAACAGAGCAACAGGGAATCCTAAATGGAACTTGGTTCTGGTGTTCCCAGCTCTCTTTTCCCTCCCGGCTCTTACATGCATTCCTAGCTCTCCACTGCCATTCCCAGTCCTCCACTCCAATTCCTGACTCCAGCATGCCCAGCTCCAGCATTTCTAGTTTCCTACTCCCATTACCAACCCCAGCATTCCCAGCTCTGGTATGCCCAGTTGCAGCATTCCCAGCCCCCCATTCCCAGTATTCCCGGCATACCCAGGATTCATTTCCAGCCAGGCCTCGAGCTGCCCAGCCTTGGGCGCATCGGTGCCGGTGAGGATCTTCCCACTCTCCACATGGATCACCTTCACCGGGAGGTCACTCATCTGGCTCGTCTCGTCCAGTGGCTGTGGGAGGAGCCGATGGATCGGGATTGGGAATTCTTGGCCCCAAACCCCCCTGAGCCCACTGGGAAAAGTGGGGGATAAGGATGGAGGGAGGATCCTGATGGACCTGGTGGGACGTGGCCTGCATTCCCCGCCCATGGAGGGCTGGAGTGGGATGATCCCTGTGGCCCCTTCCCAGCCATCCCAGGTTCCTGGGATGAGCCTGTACTTACCTCCCCATCGGGGCCGATGGCTGGAGCCTGTCCCTCAGCATTCTCCGCCTTCTGCGAGAGCAACAGAGCAGGAGGAGAAGGAAAAAGGAGAGGAAGGAGAGGAGGAGGAGACAGGAGAAGAAAAGGATAGGAAGGAGAAGAAAAAGGGAAGGGTACGAAGGACAGGAAGGAAAAAAAAGGAGAGGAGAAAAGGAAAAAGAAGAGAGCAAGAGAGATAAAGAAAAGAAGGGGAGGAAAGAGAGAAAGGGAGGAGGAGGTGGACGGAGAGGGGAGTCAGCCTGGGCAGTCCAGCCCTGGCACTCCCTCCATGAGTCATTCCCAGTGCCATTCCTAGAGTTCCTCCTTTCTCCCACCTTCTTCTTTTTCTTCTTCTTCTTCTCCTTGGCCACCTGGGCTGCCTTGTGCTGCCGCACGAGCTCCGTTAGGTTGGCCACGTACTCGTCTGTCTGCTGCAGCAGGTAGGCCAGGCGCTTGTCCTTCTTCTGGTCGATGAGCTTCCGGTAGCCCTCCTCATCCTCCGCCTGCCCAAGGCGAACAACACACTTGGGATCACCTGGGAGCAGCTGGGAACACCCTGACCTCACCCCACACACCCCTCGATGCCCCTCCTCACCCTCAGAGAGGACAAAGATCCCGCTGCATCCTCCCTGATCCCACCCCTCCTGTCTCTTGGCTGCCTTTTTCCCAGTATCCTGCATCTGGCTCACCATGAGCCGGCGCATCCGCTCCTTCTCGATGCGCTCGTTCTCCTTCTTCTGCTCGCGTTCAGTGTTGGCGTGGTACGTGGCCACTGCCTTGGTCAGCTTCTGGATCTTCCCACTCACGCTCCGGTGGTATTCCTTGAAGTCCTTGGCATGCTGCAGGATGCTGTTGAGGTATTCCTGTGGGAACAGAACACAGCCGTCAGATAGCAGGGCTCGGTGGGTGGGGATTGCATGGATAAGTCGGAATGGTGGAGCTGGGAGGGACTGGTGGTCATTGGAAGAGAGCAACAGGAATTGGAGGGTCTTAATGGCCATCGAGTTGTCCTAAGGGCCATTGAGCGGTCCCAACAGCCATCACCAACCTCCAAACCAGGCGATTCCCTTAAAACCTCCATCCCTGTCACCTCTCTGCCCTGATTCCCCGATTCCTGGGAATCCCCCGACCTGGTGCTTCTGCCGCCGCTTCCGCTCCTGCTCGATCTTCTGCTGCTTCTCCAGCTTCTCCGTGATCCGGGCCTCACGTAACGACTGCCGCTTGCTGCGCTTGTAGGCCTTGGCATTGAGCGCTGTCTCCAGCGCCGTGTCCCGCCGCATGCACACCACCACCTCCTGCCGCAGCTGCAGTCACGCGAAAACCACGTGCCATCAGCCCCTGTGGTGATCCCGCAACGTTCCTGCTCCCAAATCCCGGTGTTCCCAGCGCTCACCTGGCGTTGGAAGTTGAGCAGCCGCAGAGCCTTGAGCTCGATGGTTGCTTTGGTCCGCAGGTCTCCTGCCAAGGAGCCGGGAAGGTTTTCCAGCTCTTGGATGCGGTGGGCAATGCGGGCTTGGAGCCTGCAGAGGAGGGGGAGGGATTTTGGGACGAGTTCAGCTCACTCCCAACCCAGTTCCCGTCGGGAAGAGCATGGGAGCAGGGCGGGGGCATTGGGAAGTCGCTTCCAGAATCCTGGGATGAGTTTTGGGGACCCCCACGGGAACGAGGACACAGCAGGGCCGGAGCATGGCCAGGGAAGGGCTACGGAGCTGGGAAGGGTCAGGAAGAATCTCCAAGAAAAACATTCTCCTGCTCATCCCTCTGGATCTTGGGAAGAAGAAAAATGGGATGGAGGCAGTTGGAGATGGGAGAGACCTTAACAGTCTTCAAGAAAATACACTCCCACTCACCCCTCTGGACCTGTGGACATCAGCAAGCAGGAAAAGAGGATGGGGGGAAGTTGGGGCTGGAAGAAGTCTTGGGAATTCCAAGGAAAACATCCTCTTGCTCATCCAGAGGGGTCTCAGGAAGAAGGAATATGGGATGCGGGCAGCCGGGACTGGGAGGAACCCCGGGAATTCCCAGGAAATCCAGGTGGAGCCATACCTGTACTCACGCTCCTGCAGGATCTCAACAGGGTCGAGGCCGCGGGGTTTCTGGATGGGGGTGATCCGGTTCTGTTTGGGATGGATCGGGAGCGCGGGCGGTGCCGGCTGCCCCGGAGAGGGCGGGGGGGGCCCAGGGGACGCCGGGGGCACCGCCGGGGGCACGGGGGAGGGGCGGCCTGCAGGGGGCGGCGGCAGCAGCTTCTGGGGGGCCCCGCCCGGAGCCGTGGCTGACAGAGGCCCTGTGGGAACAGAGAGTTTGGGAATACCGGCCCAGGCACAGGCGCAGCTTCCCAGGGGATGTGCATCTCAATTCCCACAAAAAAAACCCAAACCTAATTACTTGGTCAGAAATGAAGCTAAATTCCCCAAAAACTTGAATATCTGACTCGGAATGAGCTCATGGACCAACTGCAGAGATTTAATGGGAAATTCATCCCAATTCCCCCCAGAATTCCTATTATTTATCTGGAAAAAAAGAAGTCAAATTATTTGGCTGGAAAACAGCCCCAAATCCCCCAAAACTCCAGTTGTTTACTGGAAAATTAACCCCAATTTCCCTAAAAAACTCCAAATATCTATCTTGGAATGAGCACAGGCACCCTTACAAAGCTCCAGTATGGAAGTTAAACCAGCCATTTACGGAACTCTAGCCCCAGTTCCAGGGTTTTAACCAGGAACTTCCTTCCATTCCCACCCCCCAGAGCATCCCTCGCTCACAGATCTGGGATGAATTCCCAGAAATTTTGTCATCCAGGTCTTACCTTCTGGCCAGGGCTTGGGGGGGCCCCCGGGGGGCTGTCCCGGCATGCCGGGGGGAACTCCTGAGGGTCCGGGAGGGGGCATGTTGGGCCCTCCTATTCCTAGAAATTCCCAAAAATCAGGCAGAAAAGAGAAAAAAAAAGAGGGAAATCCAGTGAGGATGCTGACTCCTGGGGGAGAGTCCCAGCAGAAACATCGGTCTGCTCTGGCTGAAGATGAGGACCTGCAGGCACAGCCCCCTTTCCCCTGAACTGCCAGAGTCCAGATGGATGTGAAATCCCAGCCTCTGGAATGCCCACAGACACAGATGGGAGAAGAGCGGGAAACCCAAACTGGGGGATACTGGGACCAAATGCTTCCCATGGATCATCCAGGACGGAATGGGATGAGGTCCCTTCCCATGGATCCTCTGACATAGAACGGGACAACCTCTCCATGAATACCCCAGGAAAAGCTTCTCTGGCTTCCCCAGAATAACGTGAAACAGAATGGGATAAGCTCCCCACAAATCCCAGGACAGAATGAGATAACCTCCCCACAGATCCCTCAGGACGGAACAGGACGAGCTCGCCTTGGATCCCCCAGGACACAACTGGACAGACGGTCCCAGGCCTCTCCTTCCCCCAGCCCCTCCTCACCGTGAGGTCTGGAATACCCGGGCGGTGCTGGCCCTGCGCCGGGCGCTTGTCCTGGGCCCTGCGCGGCGCCGGCAGGTGGAGGTAGAGCAGGAATCTGCGGCTGCATCCCAGGCAGGGGCCGCTTTCCCTGGACGGCGACCTGGAGGTGCTCTGGGAGCGGCTGCCCCCGTGCCAGCAGCTTGTAGGCCATGATCTGGGCACGGAGCTGGTGCAGCTGCGCCGCGTTGAAGGGGGACGGGCCCCGGCCCAGCGCCGGCGAGTCTGAGCCGGAGCCGTCCAGTGCCGCGCCAGAGCCACCAGCGGAGCCGCTGGAGGGGCCGTTGGATGGCACTGGGCTGGAGGCGTGTTCCGAGCCACCCAGAGGGGATGGATAACCTGGCAGGGAACAGAGGGATGCAGTTGGGAGTGGTGCAAGGGGTTGAATTCCAAACCAAAATGAAGGATTTACAGCTGGAATCCCTGGAGAGCTCTGTCTACCCTCAAAAATAAGGATTTCCACCCTAAACCGCCCAGCATTTTATCCTTCCTCCCCCAAAATCCAGCATGTGGAACTGGAAATCCCCTGGAGTACTACTGGAATCCAGGATTTACGGCCTGTTATCCAGGATTTAAGCCTGGAAAAATGAAACACCTCCCTCCCCCTCCAAATCCAGGATTTCGACATAGCACCTCCCCTTCTCCCCATCATGTTTCTTCCCATGCTCCCAACCTTGGGAATGCTGGTCCATGGGGCTGGGGGGGGGCCCCATTCCCGCATGCCCCGCCGGCCGCATTCCCATTCCCTTCATCTGCCCGTAGCGCGGATCCTCCGACATTCCCTTCTCGTGCATCGGATCCAGGGGCTGCAGGAAGGAAAAACATCCAGGGAAATCAGACACCGGCAGAGCATTCCTGGAGAAAATTCTGACGTTCCCAACACACCCAGCCTGCAGAATTCCCAGAGGTTGGAGCCGGAGCTCCATTTCATCATTCTGGGAGATGCCAGATTCCACTTGCTCCGGCCACGAAAATCCTTCCTGCAGTACTATTTCCTGGATTCTTTTATTAAAAACCCCATGGATTACAGGCGAGGAATTGTTGTTAAAGCCCAAAATCCAGGAGTGAAAGACCTCCCAATGAGTTAATTAATGGGGCTGGGGTGCGGGATTTTTTCCATTCCTGAAGTTTTTCAGTGCATTTTTGAAACGTGAGAGTCCAGGAGGAATTTGGGGGGATGTGAAATAAGTTGGGAAGGGAGAGAAGAGAGGAATGGGAAGGGGCTACAGGTGCAGTTCATGGATTTTAATTAAATCCCTTACTTACACCCCTCTTCCCATCTCTTTCTGAGGTTGGAGGAGTAAAATGGATCATTCCAGCAGTGGGAATTTGCAGAGGTGACAAGGTGGGGGGGGACACATGAATGGGGATAAATCCCGCACCCAAGCCCGAGGGTTTCTGAGGCCCAGAATGCTGGGATGCCTCACCTTGTGCAGGGGGTGAATGGCGTCCGGGGCATATCCTGTCGCTGGGAGAGCGTGTCCTGAGTGTCCGGACCCAGGCGAAGGGCCAGGAGAGGGGCCCAGCATGGACCCTGGGGAAGGGCCGGGCCCGGGAGAGGGGCCAGGCCGGGGTGTCCCTCCCAGTGGAGGCTCCGGAGTCGCCATCTCACATCAGGAGCTGGGAATGGGTGCCTGGAGCCGCACCTGGAATAGGGTATCCGAGTTAATTCTGGGAACGAACTGAGGGACCACCGTGTGGGAAACATCTTTCCCAATCCTTGATCAAGGAATGAGCAAGAAACCCTCTTCACAGTGCATGCTCAGGCACGAGGAATTCACTTCCCAATCTATCCTTGAGACAGCTGGAATGGGAAATCCGCTTCCAAATCTGTTAGCCAGGAATAGGGAGCAAGGAATCCCCTCCCAAATCCATAATTTGGAAACAAATAATGGGAATCTGATTCCAAATCCATCCTCGAAGCAGGAAGGATGGGAGATCCGCTTCCCAACCCATCACGGAGGGATGAGGGACAGGAAACAAGAAACCCCCTTCGCAATCCATCACCAAGATCTCAAAAACAGGGAATCCCCTTTGCAATCCACCGTTGAGGAACAAGGAACATGGAATCCACTTCCAAGTCCATCATCAAGAAAGGAGGAACGGGAATGCCCCATCCTGACCCATCCTAGAGGGCTGCGGAGGGATAAGTGCTGCTCTTGCACAAGATCTGGAAACGTCTGGTAATTCAGAAGGTCCATGAAGAGTCAGGACGCTCATCCCAATCTGGGGTTGGTTGGAATGGTTTGCTGGGATGCTGGGAAGCTGCATCCATCCTCCAGTGCCAAAGAGGGAGAGATTCCACCCAAAGCCACTGGAATTCTTATGGGAGATGCTCCTTTTCCAGCCAAATCCCTTTTCTTTCCAAGGAAAAAACTCCTTTTCCAGAAAAAAAATCCCTTTTCCCAGGCATATCCCTCATTTTTCCATGCAAATCCCAAAGCAAATCCTTACCCAACGCAAACTCCTCCCCTTTCCAGGCAAAACCCAGAAAAACCCTCCTTTTCCAGAAGGAAAAGAAAAAAAAAAAAAGAACTTTTCCAAGCAAAATGCTCATTTTTCCAGGCCAAACCCCATAAATGCTCCAGAGCAGCACCGAATCCATGGATTTAATAATTCCAGGGTCTGTGGGTCAGGAAAAGGTCACACAGACTTCCATGTTCCTGCTCCTTTCCTGCCAGAAAACCTGGATTTCAGCACCAGGGCAGCAATTCTCAGGACATGGAGCAGCCTAGGCAGGGGGGATGGGGGGGAATTCCCAAAAACCATCAGGAAACTTCCTTGTTGACACCCGGAAGCTCCTTCATCCATAAAAACGTGTTTTCCCGGGATGCTGCTGCTCCCAGAGAAGCTTCCCAAGTATCCGTGCGCATCCCTGGCCTCCCCTAGAAACTTTTTCAGCTTAAAATTCTCAGGTTCAAAGGAAGGAAAGTTCAACACCCATGGAATTCCAGGATTGGGGGATTGCTGCCTGGGAATCACCATTCCAGGGGTTCTGACACTCCCCGGGACAACACAAAATGGGATCAAACACGTGCCCACGGATAGTTTTCCCTGATTTTCCCCATTTGGGTTGTTCTGGCACTGTGAAAAACTCAGATTTCCCAGCACCTGCTTCCCCCTGGATGGAGGGATTTAACCCAATTTAAATAATTCCAGCCCTTGGGAATCTCCCACCTCCCATGGGCGGAGCCGTTACTGTCCCCTCTTCCTACCAGGAAACAGGGATTGACAAAGTGGTTTTCCAGCAAGGAGAGGGATTCATTCCTGCTGGATCTGGTAGTTCATCCCGGCACGGCACGGCTTTCCCAGGAAAACTACCGCCATTCCAGGGATAACAGAGAATGAATTTTTAATTAAGCTCCATTCTTGCTCTTTTCCAGCCCTGGCACCATCATTCCCTCCCACTCAAGGGAATTTCATGCCTAATTCCAAGGAAACCTGTCATTTCCAAGGAAAGCATCCCTATGTGATGTCACTTCCCTGATCCTGGGGGGGTGTGTGTTCCAGAAATTCTGGCACCTACCTACGGGCATGGTAGTCTTCGACGCCTCCGGAGGGATGAGCTCCTAACACCGGCCTGGGGGGGGAAACCAGGAATTAATTGGGAATTAATTCAGGAATGTCACTATCCGGCAGCACTGGAGCAGTAACAGAGCACAAGACTCCTAAAAAATGGTGATTTCCTCACTGATGAGCCCAGCTCGGTGTATGTTTGGGGAATTTGCTGACTTCCATTGAGGAAACACTCCAAAATCCATTAAAAAATTGCTCTTAATAATTCCCAGCCACAGCAGCGGATTCCACCGGCTCCAGCCACAAAAATCATTCCCACAGCAGAATTTGATTTATCCTGGGTTGTTTTATTAAAAACCCTCTGGATTAATCAATCAATTAATGGGGTTGGTGGCAAGGGTTTTCCCATTCCTGAGGTTTTTCACCCTGTTTTTGGAGCGATTCTGGGAGGGATTTGGTGGGGTGGAAAAGAAGTCGGGAAGGGGGAGAGGAAATGGGAATAGACTGCGGGTGCAGCTCTTTTATTTTAATTAAATTCCTTGCTTATCCTCCTTTTCCCATCTTCTTCCACCTTCGGAGGAGGAAAACGGGTAATTCCAGCAGTGTGAATTCGCGGCGGTGAAAAGGAGGCGGGGCTGAAACGGGGCATAAATGGATCGGGATAAATCCCCCCCTTCCAAAATCGGGGGTCCTGCTGCGATCTGATCCCCCTCTCCCCCGGATCCGCCCTGGATTCCTCCAGAAAGGGGCCAAATTCCCAGCGGTAAATTAGGGAGATTCCCGAGGAGCCTCGGGAATCGCGTGACCCTGCCCTCAAAAATTGGGGATAATCGGGTAATTTGGGGGAGGGAGGGAGATGGCAAAGGATGGGGAAAAGGAG
>WAAG01007780.1:12294-29875 GCA_013390105.1 Tichodroma muraria | reverse complement strand
TTTTTTTTTTTTTAATTTTTGCAACGGTTTTATCATCTTTCAATCTTTCTTTATAGCTCAATTTCTTATCAGCCCTGCAAATTCTTTGGTAGGATTCCTTTCTGAGTTGTGGATTGAAAAATTTTTTGCTGTTTACTTTTTGTGTCTTTGGCATGTTGATTTGCCTTTGTTCATTTGATGCATTTTTGCCTACCTCCTTAAACTTCCTATCTAAGTTTCTGAGTTAAACTTTTAAACAAGAACCTCTTATAAGCCAGTTTTCTTTATTTTTCATCCTTTTTGACCACATCTCCAATTTATTTGATTTTTTTGAAAGAATAAGTAGCAAGTATTTCTTCTGAACATCTCCTATGGTTTACTAAATAGTTCCCATGCCTCCTGTAAATGCCTTGCCTTTTTATCTGCAATTTCTTAGTTTCCTAATAATAATAATTTTTAGGCAGCTCTTGTTTTTAGAGTTAAGCATTACTGCAGCTCTAATTTTCCTATGGCATCACTCAGTTACATTGTAAGGAATATCGCTGCTGATCCTCCTACACATGTTCGCCATTTCAGCTCAGAGGAATTTTCTAAAGTAAATACTTTCATCACAAGCATTTTCCTCGACTACATGTTGGCTGTTTGCTCTCTCCTATCTTGCATCTAGGACAAGCAGCTTTTCTTGGGGTCTCCAGCATCGTGTCTCCTCATAGGTTTAGTTTTGCCTCCTGGACTTCCCTCCTGTCCCTTTTGGTCTTGCTGGTACCCCAGCTTGCCATCACTACCAACTCCTCTTCAAGAGTCGGCTGATGTTCCCACACCTAGCTGCAGGATGTATTCATTACTATTTATTACTTTAGTGTAGTGTACTTATATCATTCACCTTTTACCAAAAGTTGGGAATGTTTGAAAAGTGTCTTGGAGAGGAGAACCAAAGGTGTGCTGGCTGCTTCTTGTGTGGAGAAATCTGGGAGGTGTTTTCTTTAGAATTCTGCTTAAAAGCACACATAGCTTGGGCTTTTATCAAAGAAAAGGAAAGAAAGCTCCTCTTTTCCTGAGCAACTCGACTTGTAAATGAAAAGAGCTTACCCTAATCCCTGCAGCAAGCGGTGATGAAAACCAAGAAATACAACAAGAAAAGGCCTTTTTCTGCAGCAGCACAAGAATCCTTGGGCCACTTAATTATTCCTTTCTTCAGCAGCTTAAATTACAAAATATCTTGAATATTCTTTACCTATAGTCGAAGAATATGACTTCTCATCCTCAGTATTACATTTCCTTATGGAATGCCCCATCCTCTGACTTCAAAAGGGTCATCTTAAGAGACTTAATAGTGCCTGAAGGTTTAATAACCTCTGAGGGGAAATACAGCTTGAAGACAATGATTGCTAAAAGCCAGAGCATTTTCTTTGATATATCATCAGGCAAGACTGGACTATGGCTGTTATTGAATTCCTACTATATAGGAAGTGGCAATGAATCGATCTTGTGAGTTTATTTTTCAGACAAGGTTTTAATTTCAGTGTGTGTGTTCCTTCCTATTTGGTACAAAGAAAAGCTTGCTGAAACTTTCTTGGAAGTGTAAGTTAAAATACAATTTTAGAAATTGAGGGGATGTTGGAACTTTTAATTTCTTTTGTGATGTGTGAGTAATAAGTGATAATACAGCATGCATAATATTTTCTTCAAAATATCCTACTCCTTTTATTTGAGACTGTTTAATTCTTTAATTTCTCTGTGAAATTCCAAAACTGATTTAATTTTAGGAAGACTGTCCAGACACACCTGATGGATGTGAATAGCTCTCTCCTTTCAAGGCAATGCTTTGTGTTTGTGGGGCTGTTTTTTGCACACTTCATAAACTCAACTACCGCAAAGTTTGAATAATGATTTTCGAATGGAGTGTTTTGGCTTGTAATGTCAACAATTAGAGCAACAATTATTTATTTAATTTATTTATTTATTTATTTATTTTGGTGGTTGTAGAAACCATGGGATTGCCTCAGATTGTGAGCATGACCTCGTAAGTCACTTCTGGCAACCTTGGTCTTACTCAAGTTACACTAATCTGGCTTCTGGACAGAAATCAATCTAAATGCAAATCTGATTTCTTTAAGCAGTGTTTCCTTCATTAATTTCCTTCTTTCTCTTGCTTTTGCACACACATCTGCTCCTTTGCACACATGCAGACAACAGTCTAGTACATGCAGCTAAAGTATAAGCCAATCAATCTCTGTGCCTGAAGAAAAATAGAGAGATTGTTTATTTCTATACGTAATTACTCCTTATTAAAGGAGTAACAGAACTTTTGACAGGACAAATTATTTTCTTGTGTAAGTAGTAAGAGAAAGTGACAGGCACACATAGGGAATGAAAGGGAACACAGCACCAGCTCTTGAGTGAAGAGGATAGGTAGCTTTTGTGTTTGTTGGTTTTGTTTTTTTTTTTCTACAGAGATACAGGTGATACTGCCAATGTTCAAAGGCTAGAAAAGAGATGTAGCATAACCCCCTGTAAACAGGAAAATTCTTCCATGTCATGGTGATAATACCGTGGGGAAATCCTGCATACCAAAATGGACAGAACAGTCAGTTAAAACTCCAGGCTGGTATATCCTGGAAAACAGAGGGGCACCCAAGCCTCTGCTTGGTAGCGCTGAGATGCTCCAAACTGGAGAGGATCAAAGACAAAGTGTATATATTCACAGGACTAGAAAGTCCTACTGTAAATAGGTAATGCTCTCCCTGGAAGGACAGGAGCTGAAATACTGAGTGGCTGAATACAGGGAAGTGCCTTCACTGCTCAACAGCTGCAAGCAGAGGGAGGAGGCTCTATGTCTTTACCAAAAAACTGACCAGCGGAGCCAGGAGCTGAGCAGTGCCTTCCTGTGTGTTCAGGCTGTGCCCACTGAGCCATTCCCCACCTCTGACCCACAGATCCAGTAATGCCGACCTGCTTTCAATGTAAGAGAATGGCTAACCCAACTCTGCAGAAATTGCAGCTAGATGAACGAGGACTTCGAACAATGAACCACTCTCCCCCTCATTTTTCTAAGAACCAAGAGGAGTGAAAATGTCAGTTTTGCTAAGGTGATTTAGGAGAAATCTTGAATTCTTTGTCTGACAAATAAGAAGCAAACTGAGATAAAGTCAGAGAGCAGGTAAGGAATGCTAACAGAATGCATTACAGAAACGCAGGAACAAACAATGATTTACTGATGGCTGTTACAACAAAGTGACTTACCAATTCATAAATTCACAGTAAACTTGCTTTTGTATTATCTCTGCTATCAGCAGTCCTTAGGACTGATAAGGCACAGCACAAGTAATCTCCAGTCCCTTCAGTCTTTGTCACCTGAGTTGCAGAGTTCCCTTCTTTATGCTCGTGTTTCGTTTTTCCCAATTCTGCAGATGTTTGTTGCCTTTCTGTCCATCCTTGCAGCATGGAGCTGAGCACAGGAGAAACAGGAAAGGCCTGTAAGCTGCTCCAGCAGCTCAGTGCAGCCCCCAGCCCCTCTTTCCTCACCTGATGGCTCTGGCTGAGGGTAGCACCATGCACACAGCTGGGGACAAGCACATTTGCCCTCCAGATCATGCTGAAAGAGAAGTGCTGCCAAGGCAATGCCTTCCTTCTGATTTTATCTCTTAGGCCTTGCAAGCACTCCTGAGCCACAAAGTGCAGTGTGAACTTCTTTGCTGTTTCACACAAAATCAATTTTTTAAAGCAGACCAATTACAGGAATGTTTACAGCATTTCTCCACTGCAACTAACATTAAGCATTTAAGAACTCTCCTTGTGAGCCAGACTGGAATCCAGTCCTGTACATGCTGGGAGGGGTCACTGACACATGGCAAAGTGGTCCTTCAGGAATCAGTGTAGAGCAAGTAGTGGGAATGTAGCTGGCTGGAAGCCCTGCCAGGAGCTATAGCCTGCTGAGCAAGGGAGCCTTGGCATCCCATGCACAGGACTCCCTGAGGAAGTGCAGGAGAGTGCAAAAATTCATTAAGAACCCAAATCATGTTCTGGCTTCCTCCACACTCTGCCTGGAATGACCTGTGGAGAGAGGCATGGGCAATTGCTTAGCACAATAAAATAGCAAGCAGCCTGCCATTGTGTGAACTGTCTTGTGTGGCTGGGAAAGAATGTGTGATGTGCTGAGAACTTCTGTATCTTTTTTTATGTGTTGGTCATGACAGAGAGTGGCTGTAACATGAGGCTTAAAAGCAAAGTGTAGTTGCTGCATTATCCTGTGGAAAGGGGAGCCGTGCTGCTCAGAGTGTGCGTGACTGGCTGGAAATGGATAGGAGCTGTACCCATCCGGCACCTATGAGATCTTAGACATTGCCTGGGTAAAGTTTAGCACCTGAAATGCTGGGTCACCTGGAAAGGGAATTAATTAGGGCCAAAGGAATGAAAGTCACATCTGCTTTGCTCTCCCTGGTGTCACTATGAATCTGCAGGCTAATTTATCTTCAAGTTTGTTAACCCACTTGGAGAACACTCACAGTGCAGCTGTGCTGACCCGGGGCCAAGGAGAAGAGGGGCTGGCTAGGTGCTGTGTGCAGGTAGCCCCTGCTCAGCTCTGGGCTGCTGCAGCTCTGCAGGGCTGCCTGGTTGGATGCGGGCTGAGGACTCAGGGTGAGATGGTGCAGGTGATGCTGGGACAAAGATCTGAGTCAGAGCTCTCCAAGGATTTAGCTGATTCCCCTTGAACATCAGGAGGGAGGCTACATCTGGGAAAAACCTTTACTGAGGTACAGTTTGGCTTTTTCTTGGTGACAAACCCAAATCTGAGGGATGAGCGTAGGACAGTGTTCAGCTCCTAACAATGTTAAAAGTGTTACACTGCTCTGGTTTCACAGACACTGAAATAATTGCTAGAATTATAAATCAACCCTTTTATAGCACCAAGCTGATTATTTATTCAATGCCGAGACAAGTCTTTCTCTTAAATTCTCATGCTGCTTTTGAATAAGATGAATCTTTCCTGCTGTTTGCATGAGATGGCAAAAGCAAACACATCATCACCTTTAATTCAGAACAGACAGGTTAAATCATAGCTGAATTTTACACCGGTGCAATTTTATAAATTTCCATCCAGTTACTGAAAATTTGTACCTGCTGAAATGGAAAAATGCCTGCTTGATGTGTAGATTAAGGCTTGGGAGCAAGGAGCACAGAAATGTGAAGCAGAAGCTGTTCCATGGGAAAGGAATAGAAATGAGAAAGAAGAATTATCCTGCTTTAACCTAATGTTGTTAATCTGTATTGCCCATTATAATCTCGAGTGTCCGGCTCAGTGAAGTATGCAATCTGTAGTGCTGGTTCCTGCACAAGCAGTGTATCTAATATAAAGGACTGGCTCAACATCCATCATAATAATTACTGTGTCATAATTTTCTGCCCTTCCTCCCTCTGTTGTGAAGAGATAGAACAGGCATTTCAAGTGTTTGAGAATTTTTGCTAAAAATTTCTCATTTCTTTTTTTTTAGTATGGAAATCTGTATTTCTGCCCTATTTATTTTGCAGGTTTGACCCAAAATAATGACATATACTTCACTGGGGGATGTAGAAATTTAATTTGAATATCTGAAACCATGTATATTTAACTTAATATCTGAATTTCCTCTGCTGCACTGAATGGGAGCACTAGGCATACTAGAGGTTTCATTTGAAAATCCTTCCCCCAAAAAATCCTTAATTTGATGATCCACAAGTTCAGAGACTGCTTGACTCTATATGTGAAGAGGTTACACGTGATCATTGCAGTTCGGAGCAGTTAAAATTTGATCTCTAAGTGTCTCGTACCAAAGGAGACGGAGCAATGAGCAGACCCCCATCTGTGAGACAGCACCACTCAAAGCTCGTGTTTTGGGCCCGAACTCGTGCGTAGACACCTTCTTCTTGCTACTGTAGTTTACATTGTTCATTCTCGCAGCTGCGAAATAGAGCTTGGAAGCGTGGTGTGCGTGAGACCAGCCTGAGCAGCGTGCGCGGGGCCGCAGCTGCGCCGGGCGGGCGCTTGCCCGGGCGGGTCGGGAGCGCAGCATCTCCAGCCTCGCCGCACGGCACCGGGCAGGCGAGCCCGGCGGGCAGCGCGGAGCTGAACCGGGCTGTCCCCGCTCCTGCAGGAGCAGCTGGTGCCCAGGGCTCCCTGCGGTCACCCTCAGCGCTTTGCTGTTCGTGTGTTTTTCTACAACAGCCCCCCGGCGCGTTTTCAATGTCGCTGGTGAGGATGTCAGCGATAAGCGATGCTTTGCTCTGGTTTCTCTCTCGTTCGGGCATCATCACAATGAATGAGTGCTGTTACAGGAAAGACACTGCAGCCTGCAAGACAGTGATTTGTGTCCGTCTCTGGGATACCTTGGTGAAGCCCAAAACCGGCGGGTGGGACCTGAGCCAGGACACAGGAGAGCACATTCAAAGACCCTAAACTCTAGCAAAATTGAGTGATACCTTTTGGAGATTAAAAAGGCTTGTGCTTTTACTTTAGTGCTTCAGTAAGGGAAGTCCACATACAGGCTTTTATTACAGAAAAATATAATTCCATCACTGAAAAGCAATAAAGATTTCTTTGTAACTGTACCATAGTAAGTGTTACTGAAGAAAATACAAAGTCTCAGTTCCACAAAGGGATCCGCTTGACAGAAAATGTAATTGGGATCAAGACCTGAACTGACCTGTTCTGTACTCTAGTTGTGTGGTTGGCTTTGTTTATACATTTTGGTTTTATTTTTAATTATAGAAACGTTTTCTGCCTCTAGGTATTTTTAAAATTGCAGCTTTTTGATGTGTGGGTGCAGAAGAAACAAAGAATAGATTTGGACTGTGCTTAGGAAACACAGCTTAACACACTCAGCTGTTGAAAGAAAATAAAATAGTGGCGAGAGTTACAAGCACCAAATTTTCCATTAAGTCTGTGCAGTTTACTGATAATTTCTTTGGTTTCAAGAATTGTTATCTTTTGCTTGTGCACTTTTTTTTTTTTTTTTTTTTCCTCCTGTGTGCTATTGTGTGCAAGAGCTCTGGAAACTATGCCTGTGTACCCACCTTTACACATGTGAGTTTTCTTATCAAGAGCTGAGTGGAGCCTGGGGACTGTTTCAATTTTCTCTTAACTCTTTAAATATTGGGTGGTTGTGTGGGGACTATATGCCTGCCCAGGCAGAATTCTGTCACTGCCTAAAATGTGGTTTCTGCAAAATGTGTAAAAAAAGTATTATCTTTCATTTCTCTCAGCTACACTAACCTTAACAAGTTAAAAAAAAAATAAAAAATCAAACAGGAATATGATGTCTAAATTGATGACATCTCTGTTAAAGATATAAAAACTGATAAGCCTGGATATGAGCCCTGAAGATCCCGCTCTGGGATGAGCTGCCATCCCCCAGCACAGCCTGGGAGGGGGTTTTCTACCACAGAGGAAAATTCAGCAACTCCTATATCAAATGTTGAGCTCAGCTGCAGTTGTCATTAAGACTAAATTTTTGTACATCTGAATATTGAAAACCTTTTAAACTCACCTAATATTATTCTATTACTGGAACACATCTAACAGTAAATTGGAAAAAAAAATTGGTACCTTCTAAAAAATATGCCTTCCCCATCCATTTTCAGCTTCAGCATTATGTAAAGATGACAGTTATCAGCTATGTAGAAGAGCAGCTATATTAAATGTTAAATAACCTTTAACAGCACCAAATATTTAATCATAAAAATTAAATTGACAGTGGTGTGGTTCACCTAGTATCCCCTCGAAATCCTGACAGCATCATTTCTCATATATATTGATAAGTACAAGACATCCATAAAATTGTAGGCTCTGTAGCTGCCTATTTATGAGAGGCTATCTAAAACTCATTCATTGCAGGTAATATCAGTAAGTCAATTCAGCTTAGTCTGATAGCTCATAACTTTTCAGACTGTTGTATTTACTGAGCCATGGACTATCCTTTCTTCAAGTGTACTTGAGAAAATTACTTGTACTATAAGACTATTTCTTCTCAAAGTGTAATTAAGTGCTTTAAAATGAACTCCAAAACTGCAAATTCAAAACAGTATTAGACCTAGGTAATAATATAAAAAATATTGCTTTAATAATGCTTTGAAAATTGCACTGAGTATTGGCAGTATTTTTCTACCTGTAGTAACCCACCCAGAAAATCATCAGTGGGAGCTTGGTGCCAGGCAGGTTTCACAGGATGGCAGAAATCCCTGTAACAGGGCTAATAAAACTCCACGAGTAAGTGGAAGATATTCCTCATAAGGTGGTGTTCACAACTGTGGGTGGAGAATCAGCTTTACAGGGAGCAGCAGACGGGACAGACCACTCCATTTGGTGGATGTGAAAATGCCTGGCCAAATTCAGGCTTCCTAAGCAGTGAAAGCACATCTGTTGATGGTGTTGGCTGCCTGTATCAGCTGCTGATTTGTAGAGTTTGGTCCTGGTGCTGTCAAAGTAGAAGTAAAAAGTTGTGTTTCTAGAGCAGTGCCTTACTATGGGAAAACTCATTTCATGTCTGATGTTCTGTCTGTGCAGCAGAGATGTACACAATAGAAATTCTCAAGTGAAACTGTCCTGTAAATGTTCTGGTGGTGCTTTGTTGAAATCGGCTTGGACAGATTGTTTATATTTGCTATTAGGGAATAGGATTAAAAGCCCATAGAAAAACTCCCATTGACTTTGGAAATTTTTTCACCTAGGATAACAGCTACGTATGGAATTCACCGATAAATAAACAGAATTGACAGCAGACTTGTAAATATTAACAATTATTAAAGTGAATCAAATTCACAAATGCCCAGAAGTGAAGCTTGAAACCGAGGCAGAATTTGGGCAATGATGTTCCAGGCTGGGGAATCTTCCCTTTGTTTTCCTGAATTGCTTTTTCCCCTTGTTCACCTGAATTTTCTGGTCCTCTAAGGGGCTGAAGGTAAAACTAGAGAGAGGCTTTATTTCCCTTTCTAGTAGCAGTGGTCAGATTTGCTCAGCAATCACTTCTGTCCATAATTCAAGCAGTGAATTGCTGTTTTGGAGGACTTTAGGGTGGAGAATTGCATTACCAAGCTGTTTCATTATTTTTAAATTTCTGTTTCACTGCTTTCTGGCTTCTGATGTTTAGACAGAATTAGGTTTTAGTACTGAAAACATTTCCCCTGGAGCCTGAGCTGCAAAGGAGAAGCTGCTTGCCCCTGCTTCGTGTGCAGGGAGAGGGGAAGCCTCCAGCTGTGGGGGGCCAGGCTCTCCTTTGGGCTGTGAGAGTGAGTGGCAGGATGTGTGTCACTGGTGTCCCCAACAACTGAAGAGCTGCTGAATTCCCTGCTCCCAAGGGATTGAGAGCTGGGGCTGGGGACAAAAGCTCTTTACAAACATGGGCAAAATAGCAGGAGGTAGGTTGAGGCAATAGAGAGATATGGTGAAAATTATCAGAGAGAATACTTGTGATTCTGCCCAGAATACTAGTCTGCCCAGGAAATTTTAAGTAATTCACATGACAGCAGCAGTCAGAAGATGGAACAGTGTTTTTTAACCAGGAAGCTACAGCCCAGGAGTCTCCTTCAGAGATGTGTTAGACTGCACAGGAGTGACTCACTTGTCTCGCAAGAAGCAGAGGATTTGGAGTGTGGATGGGTTTTTAGGGTTTTGGTTTTTTTGTTTTTCCCTGGCATAGAGGTACTGGTAGCAGCAAACTTGTTATCTGAGCTCAAAGGTATTTACAGCAGCACTTCAACCTCAGCTGGCTCGTGGTGTCTGGAGCCACAGCCTTGCCCTTAGAACCAGCATCTGACAGATAAGAACCAGCAGTGGCTGACCTGCCAGAGATCAGTGCTGGGTGCTCATGTGTAAGGCCTCTGTCAGCTTGACAAGTACCAGGAATGAAGGGTGTCATCATCTGCCACATGCCATAAAATTCTAGCAGGAGCAATTACCACCCCAACAAGCAGGGGGAAAAAGAAAAAAAAAGAAAAAAAAAAGAAAAGTTGTCCTGGACTTGAAGGTCAGAGGAAGGCAGACAAATTCATGGAGTTTGGATGCCCAGATATGTACAGGGGCTGTGACAGCCTGGACCAGAGCAGATGAAAGGTATTCTGTACACTGGTTCCTCAATGGAAGTGGTCAAAGGGGAATATGAGGTTTTCTGTTGGGAAAGTTCAATGTGAATTGGCTTCAAGTCAGGCAAATTTGATGAAGACATTTTATTTTTTTCTGGCCATCACACCATGGGCTGTCACAGGGTCCCACAGCAGGAGCTGGAGCCCCTGTAGATGTCCCTTTGCCCAGATAGGTTGTTGCTCCTGGAGGGAGCCAGAGGGACCTGCCGCTGTGTGATACAGGAATCCACAGGCAGAACCTGTGCTGTGGAGCCCAAGAGGGGAAAGGGATTCCCACACCTGATATATTGTTTTGTCTTGATTGAGTACAAAATTGTGATTTCTGAAATTTTTCACAGCGCCACTGCCTTCATTTGGAGTTAGAGTTGTGTGGCATTATATAAGTGGCATTATATAAGTGCCACTGTATAATAAACTTGAGTTTCACATCATGCTCATCATGACCCCAAAGTGCTATGCTGAAAAGGCATTCTACCTCCATTTTCTAGATGTAGAAATGATGACAAAAAGAGATGAATCGATTTAACCTACAGATAAATTGATTTAGTGAGACTGAGTGAAAAATGGTCACAGTCCCATCATCTCTGCAAACTTGAAAGCACAATGCACCAGAGAAGCAAGAGCCAGGTCTTTGCTAATGCATCCACCAAACACTTGATGTTTGTCTTTCTCTGGGGCAGGGGTGTCACTTGCTGACACTGCTGGCAACACACACAGGTGTCTCTCATAGCTCTGTGCTGAGTCTGTGGCAGCTTGTCCTGGGTACTGCTGTACAACAGCATCCCCTCCTCAGAGTTTGATGGCTCTTGTGCTTTGGATGCAGATTTTATCTTTCAAAGCAAGCTGCCCTTCGGTTTGCAGGTGCCCTGTGTAGTGTGTGGCTGGTGAGTGGTCAGCTCTCTGACAGCAGTGTGGAACTCAGCCAGGGCATGCTGCTAATGCTCCTGCCTGAGTGCAAAGTGCTTAGGGATCTCTCCTGGCCCCGGGGGTTGAGATCTTGTTTATGTCCTCTGAAAGGCGGTAGCTATGGCAGCATCAACATGCTTGGTCAGGATGAGCTCAGGCAGACCAATGTCATCCAAATTGTCACACTGAGACCTGTCTTCATCTCCACATACAGAACAACCTTTTTCTGTTAACAGGTCAGTGGAAGTGAGAGACACTTGGACTCAAAATGACTGTGTTTAGGAAAAATTACTGCTGTTGACAACGGTAGAATGTGTTAGAATGATAATGGGTAGCAGGAATGTGCTCTGTTTAGGGAGGGCTGCTCCAGGGAGAGGATGTTGGAGCTCCTGCTTGTAGCTGATGGTCTAGCAGCTGAGTGTAACCCAAAAATGTCATGTTTTGTGTAAACATCCAAACTTTGAGAAGTCAAAATATTGGCAACAGTGCTGTGCATGAGGTGAAGTATTTCCACATCTTGGAACTAATTTTTTTTTATTTGAGTCCTTCTGCATAGTTAACCTTGATGATGTTACTGCTTCTGCAGCATGCATGTTCCAAACAGTAATAGGATTAATTGTTTTCTAAGCTGGTAGCACACCTTTTAACATATGCAGGAGGCAGGCAATAAATAACTAAAAGAAGTCTATGGAGCAGTGGCTCCCACTGAGGATTTTACTGAGCACATAGAGAAATTGATTCTGTTAAACTTTGCTTGCTGAAGTGGAAAGTTAAAGAAGAGAGAAAAAATGCTAAGAAATAGAGTAGTGAACAAGACTGTCGTCTTCGTTTTAGGATTCTCTCTATAAAATATGCACATCAGAGGCTTGGAAAGACTTCATAAGGAAAAGGAGTTTTGGTGGAATGTCTCAGGGGCAGAGGGAACCACAGCACTTGACATGTTGTTTAAGAGGCTGAGGGAAACGCTTTTAAAAAAATTGCTGTCTGTTTCAGATTCTGGTTCAGGGTCCATGTGCAGTCTTTTCTCAGTTAACACTTCTGATGAAATCAGCAGGATGCCAAATGGAAAATGAGATGTCTGCAGGCTGTGAAATTTGGCCCTCGCTAGACTGAGGCACTGATCTGGAGGCTGCCGGCGCTTGGGCAGATGGTTGTCCCCACAGACATCGCATCATCTCCAGCAGAGCCCTGGCAATCTCTGGGAAAATCCCCTGACTTTTCACACAGGAGAATGAGTGAGAGGACCAAAATGGCCCTTAATGGCCTGAAAATCAATTAATCAAAGAACTAATCTTTCAGTTGCTTCTTTCCCAGGGTGCTCCCTTCTCCTTTTCTAATGAGAGCTGTTATAAACAGGTCTGTATCCAATATGGAGTTCATGCTCTTTGTGTGCCTCTTGACACTCTAAAGGAGAGACCTCCACAAAGCACAAGCTTTAATGTGTGGAGTGTGTGCCAGAATCGTGGCTGGACATTTGCAGTGGTATTTTAAGGATGTATACCAAATTAATCTCGACCTGAACCAACCTAAATAGAGACAAATATGTTGCTGTTTATTTTTTCTTACTGTGTTTTTAAAGTGGGCAATAATAGCTGTCATTCACAGATATGATATGCTCCTGGAGCTGCCAGAAGGGCTTTTCTACTAAAATGAAAAGCAGTGAAAATGGAAGATCCTCTGCTGCAAACATGTGCATAATTTGCTGTGCTCCAATGGCTGATTTCCTTGATTTCCTGGGCCCTGTTCCCAGCTCTAGGGTGGAAGGAGAGTCCTCTAAAGGTTCTCTTTTCCTCCTCTTCTCTGAGGTAGTGCCTTGCAGTTACTGTACCTATTTGTAGCTTATCAGATGAAAGATAGGAGCAGTCACAGAATCAGAGAATATCCTGTGATGGAAGGGACCCATCAGGACCATTAAGTCCAGCTCCTGGCCCTGCACAGGACCATCCCCAGGGATCCCCCCACGTGGCTGAGAGCATTGTCCAAATGCTTTTTGAACTCTGTCAGACTTAGAGCTGTGACCACTTCCCTGAGGAGCCTGTTCGAGTGCCCAACCACACTCTGGGTGAAGAACCTCTTTCTGTTATCTAACCTAAATCTTCCCTGACACAAATTCAGGCCATTCCCTTTAGTCCTGATGATCCTGTGAATTGGCTACTCAGGCTTCAGTCTAGTTCACCCCTCCACTGCTAATGGCTGGGGGCCCTCGATCAGGGCATGTCTGATCAGGATCCGTGTCCCTGCAAAGGCTGGCTGCAGACAGACCTGTGCCCTCAGTCAGTCCCTGTCCCTGCAAATGTGTCCCCACAGCTGGCTGCAGGCAGACCTGTGCCCTGTGCTCCCTGGCTGGCTGCTCACAAGACAGCTCCTGCCTGGGAGCCATTGGCATGGTGCTGTGCCAGGGAAAAGGGCTCTGCTGAGCATGGCCCAAGCACAGCAGCCTGTTCATGGCTTCCAGGCCCAAACAGATCCACATCCAGCCAGCACAGGCAGGGGAGAATGTGTCTGCCTGCACCTATCCATGTAGGCTAGACCCTTAATCTCCCTGTGTCTCAGTTCTGTCAAAGGGGTCTAATAGCCCACTGCATCATGGAGGTAGTATGGGATAAAAACCTATTAATCATTGCACAGTGCTGAGACAGATGTGTTTCATTCCCAGAAGAAGTACATATATAGACCATGATCACATAAAGCTAATGTTAACACATTGGTATCTGGGATTTACATAAACTGATCCCTGAAACCAGAGTTGGATAGTTGGTATAGAGGAGTTTCTGGGCTTATTAAGTGTTTAATTTGGCAGATATAATTCAGTCATGAAATTATACGCTCTCCTGAAGAGGCAAAACTTGGAGGGTTTGCATTGCTTGGTGTGTAGGAACAGGAACAGGAAGGGTTACTGCTGAAAAAAATGGGGGTTCTGAGTGGAGAGGTGTATGGAAGGTCTCCTAAATGCAGAGAGCTTTGGCTGCTTTAATCTAAGATCTGGCTAATTTCTAGGAAAATCCTCCCCTTACTACAGAACATACTGGAAAATTGTGTCTCACATTGTAAAGGAAGAGATTTATCTTGGAAAGGTATTAAAAGCTTCTGTTCCCCAGTTGTCATCTGGGAAGATACAGTATTGATTGACCCTGGAGTTGGGTTTGATAGGTTGCATTGGTGATTACAGTATTGATTTGTTTCACATGCTGTGTTTGCTCTGTGCACAGCTCTCTTGCAGCAAGAATTAGTCTGACTTGCCACTTGCTGCATGTTTTTCAGAAGAGGAATCAGGCAGGATTCATTTTTCACCAGGCAGTCTCACAGAGTAATTAACTGAAAGGAGGCTGGTGAGAATTCCTGAATTACCCAGGGAACACAGCAGTCAGAGTTTTTTTCAGGCATGTGTAAATAAAGAAATTTGCATTCTCCAAATATTTAAATCAAATACTGTGTTTGAAGGGAAATGTTTAATTTTAAAAAGCACAGAAATATAATAACAGCTGCAAGCAGTTTCAAAGACTGGCTGCCACAGCTAAGGCAGAAGGGAAATCTGCCGAGTAGCTGTTGAGCTGCCCCTTGGAAGACTGTGAGGGAGGAAGAGGAGGTTGACTCTAACTTCCCATGTCAATTCATGCCTTGGCCTGAGATTTGCAAATGACTTATCTTGCCTTGTCTTGGTCCACCTTTATCAGCACTATTGCCTGGGGCCTGAAGAGCTGATGATGGATTTAGGGATGTGCAAAGGAGTTGGTCTAAATCCAGAAGTCGTTCTTTTCAAGTTGTGCAATGAATTCAAGTTGCACATGGAATGTAGAATCCAAGTGAAGGCTCCGCTGCTGGAAGGTGAGGGCCATGAAGATGATGACAGAGCTAGAAAGTCAACCCTGTCTCCTGTGCAGACAGTTTGAGAGGGTTGGGAGTGTTCAGCATGAAGAAGAGATCTTCAGGGAGACCTCTTAGCACCTTCCAGTTCCTAAAAGGGCTACAAGAGGACCAGAGAGGGACTTTCAAAAACCATATGGAGTAATAGGAAAGGGATAATGGCTTTAGTGGATTTAAATTAGATCTTAGGAGGAAATCATTGTGAGGGTGATGAGACTGAAACAAGTTGCCCAGGAAGGTTGTGGATGCCCCATTCCTGGAACTGTTCAAGGCCAGGCTGATGGGAGATCCTTCAGCAACCTGGTTTATTGAATGGCATCCCTGCCCATGGCAGGGGGTTGGAACTGGATGATCTTCAAAAATCCCTTCTAACCCAAACAATTCTACGACTTTATGATGATTCTGTGAAGGTCCTGAACATTGCCTGGAGGTCACAAGAGCTGTTTCTGTAGTGAGTATTTATGTCCTGGAAGGGACGGCTCCTGTCCCATGGCTGGGGCGGGGCCTGTGTCACTAAATGGCATCATAGGCTTCTGCAGAAGAGAAGATTTGCACATGAATTTTAAACTCAGGCTCTTAGTCATCCCATCTGGTATGATGCTAATTAAAAAACTGAGACATTTCTAGGCCTACATGTGTAATTTGGGAAGAAATAACGCACGCAGAATGTGAGGCAGTGTCGCATGGTGTTGCTGTTGCACTGAACCAAATTTTCATTGGTAGAGGATACCATAATTAATTTCTATGCTAATTGTTATACTCCAGAGCACGTCTAGAGTCCTTGGGTTTTCTCTCACTGTAGAACTAAAGGTGAAAGTGGTAAAGGTGAAAATGACTTATCCTCACTTGCTTGACTTTTTCCTGCCTGGAAATAATTAACAAAAAGAAATGAGAACCTCAGAGGTGAAAGTCTCACTTTGAACAAAGTATTGTAGAAAGAGGTAAAGAAAATAGTAAAAGCAAGTGTTGCTTTTCAGTATTTAAAGTGTATGGTGTGTGTCCATGTATGTAGGCATAATCTGGGGAGCTGGAAGGCATTAAAAATACCTAAAGTTTAGCAAACTGAGGAAAAGAACTCTTCAGTCTTAAAAAACTTTCTCCCTTTTAATAGCTGACAAGATGAATGGGACAGGATAAAAATTCAATTGTTAACTTTCATCACAAATATTTATATCCCTAAATTAAAACAATGGTGTCTATTGAGCAGGGATTAGTCTTAAATTTAACACATAATTTATAATTATCAATCCATTGCAATGTAATTTTTTGACTTCAGTGTTGAAAGTATAATGCTTTATGTGAATTTTTGAAGGAGTCATATTGTAAATTCATGATGAAGATTGTTAACATCAATAAAGGGCTATTTTCCTCTCTGTTTTGCTAATTCTAGTTAGAAGTAGACTGGTATTAAGCAGTCCCGTAATGCTGAAGGTGTTGCTGGAGGATCATGAGCAATTTGCTTCTGTGCTAGATGGATCTATATGTGCAAGGAAATAGAACTCATTAGTGGTGTCTAGTTTTTCCTATGGAAATTTCTATTTTTTTAAGAAAAAATATTCTGCACTTTGCTGAAACAGTAAAACTGCGAATAGACATCTGGAGGTGATTATTTGTCTGCAAAGACTGAATGTTCTCAGATCAGCTGGGGAAAAAAAAAAACTCAAACAAAAAACCCCCAGAATTGTGGTTGGGTACCTGAAAAAAATAAAGACAAATTCATTAAAGAGGGAGGAACCATCACTGAGAATTTTAATGTCAAAACCTCTGCTTCTTTCTGAAAGAAATCTTGCTGAATGTCCTGAAATGCAGCCTGGCTGAGACAGCAGCATTGTCTCATTGCAGGGAGCTCAGCATCTGAGTGAGGGCTGAGCCTCACTCCCCGTGGGGAGTGGATCATGTAGGTCATGTTCCCTTTTCCAGAGAGATTCTGTACTTCCAGGTGTCCGTAAAAGAATCCTACTCCCAAGACACAAATATTCCCTGTGCAAGAGGTGTCTGTCTTCCTACACAGACCTATACAGATTGTTTTCCTTTATAGAAGAAGGGAAATGGCTCACTATTTTTACATAAAGCTATTTGCTACAGCATGGCCTTTGGGTACTTCAGTGCATCTCTGCTCTCAATATATTGACCATGTACACAGTTAGGAGTTCAGTCACCCAGCTGCTGGGACAAATGCCCCATTTATGGACAGACACAGATATTGCATCTCGCTATCCATGACAATATGCTTCATAGGAGAGAGCTTTTATTGTTCTGACAAAGGAACTGTGTGTTAATGGAGGTCACCCCTATGCAAGGTGGAACTGCTCTGCAGCATCACTCCAACACAGAAATCAATTCATACTGCTGAATTCATACTTTGAATTCATTCAAAGTGGCAACTTTGGCTTGATATTCATTTTCCAAATCTTTCAATCAGGCTTTCCTGATCATTCTAATACGTGGATATCTGCTGTGTCATGGCTGTGTGATCATTAAATTGGGGAAAAAACGCTGCTGCACGTATGTTGACAAGCAATTTATTCATTGCAGAATAGAGAAGCATTGAGTATCCATTCCATGTCAGTTGGAGGGCACTGTGCTATATTTGTTGCCATCATCATTATAAAGGTTACAAATGATCTACCCGGAGCTCAACATATATCTTCTAGGGGGAGGTGTCAACACAGAGATAATGGGGGTGAATTTAGAGTACAGCTTTTGGTACGCTTGCTGC
>WAAG01007776.1:0-10776 GCA_013390105.1 Tichodroma muraria | reverse complement strand
TTTATCTTTCAGTAAAATGCCCAACGGCATAGAAATACAGCACCAGACTGTAAGCACTAAACCCACTTGCTATATTCAATTCTACACAAATCTTTCTGAAGGCAACAATCCCAGAGCGTGAAGGCTGACTCACCTTTTTTATTACGTCGTTGAGGAAAATGATCTCTGTCAGTTTCATTGTCAGATCATCCTCATTGGTGCCAGACTTCAAATCGCTCACAACAGAGGGTCTGATACACAGTGGAGGCACCAGCAGTCGTGTGAGGATCAAATCTGAAGGTTTACCTGCTTGTGGGTTCATTAGAAGTAGAGGGATGTATTCCACTGGGATTCTTTTAAAGAGGTTCAATACTACCAAAGGATTCAAGTTTTCCTACAAAATCCATTGGGAAAATGGGGAGAAGAAGCCATCATGTCAAGTTTCAATGCTTCCTTCCTCCTCTTATTTTACTGATGTCAGAAATAGCCTTTTTCAAAGGCAAATAGAAAACTATTCATGCAAACAAAACTATGTTTTATTTATTCTGAAACAATGCTTTCAGCACCTCAGATGTTAACTTGCTATATATTCTTTCCTTCTATTTTTTCCCTATATATGCATCTTTACTTCTCATCATGTTGCTCTCTTGTCTCAGGAGTTAATGGAGACTATTTCATTGTTAACAGACAAAACAACTCAACATCCTACAACAAACTTACAGTACATTATATTCATTAATAAAAGATCACATGATTACAATACTTCCCAGATATTTTTCCAAATTTAATTTCTCTCATCTTAGTACAGCTACTGCTGTATTCACTACTTTTTCCATCCAAATATGTATCTGGAGATCTTTCCTGCTTGCAAAGAGTGGAAGGAAACAAAACCATGTACAATGAAAAGCTAATGACACAAAAAGTTAGCAAATTAAGCCTCCTCTCTCCTCAACATTAAGAACTTCTGAAGAAAAAAATGTGTGTACTGGAATTAATCCTGGAGTTACAGTCAATCTATATATACATGCAAACTTTATATGGACCTGTGTTTCTTCTTCCTTGTCTAGTTTACAGAATTGTAACACACCAAGAGCATCCCTTTCTTTACAGGCAAGTAATGGTATATCAAAACACACTAATATATTAAATTTCTCATGTGTATCAGAACATGCTAATATACTAAAGTTCTCATTTTAGCAAAGTTAACATTATTGCACTAGATACAAACATTCTTCATGTATCTTTTGATATACAAAATTCTTGGACCACCACAAGACTTTTGCTGATACACTGCAAACCTTTAAGGAGTTTTATTTCATGCACAAAAACTAGCAAAAAATTTAGTTTATAATAAAATTCACCTGAGCTCTTCCCAATAAGGGTTCTACTTCTTTGTTATACTCAATGGCAGTTTCAAAGGACTGGAGAAAAGTAGATACTACTGGATCTACGACTTTTTTATTTGTCTTGTACTTTTCATGTATTATTTTCAACAAACCACACTTTTTCACAGTTCCTGCAAAGAATCACATATGGATTATCTTGGGATTTTATTTCAAAATAACAAAAACACCAAGCAAAACAAAACACCACTGAAACTTAAGTTAAAGTTCCAAAACAAGCTAAACATTCAGTGCACACAAGAATAAAATAAAACTTAATCAGCTTTATTAACCAGTTTTCTAAACTCACAGAACAACAAAAGGACAACAAAGTTACACCTTTTTATATGGATGGCTTGGTCTATCTACATGATGGTACAGCCTCTGAGGCTGAAAATATGTGGTTTAGTCCACCCATTAATTCAGCTTAAGCTCATTCACAGCAGATATTTCTAAAGCACAAGTTCCCACACTAAAAAAACAGGACTAAGAAGTGCCATTTATGCATCATACCATTATCTTCTGAAGTAATTTTGGAAGTGAATTATCAGAAAAATCTGATATTTTCATGTCATGCACCTAACATTATTCATGAATTTTGCACAGACTAGTCCAAATGCACTTTTTTTTTACTGAAGTATTATGACCCAACATGTAACTTTCGTAAATGCCTACTGTTTATGCCCCCTATGTGTAGACAGGGCACTTAGGATGAAACAGCTCTCTTTTTATTAAGTTGTTGTTGAACATTTCAACAAAGAACCTACAATCTTCATGAGCTAGAAGTTTTAAGCTATGGATTAACCATGTACTACGAATCTGTAATACTCCAAGTCCTTAAACAGAAGTAACATGTGATCAGTGTAAATGAAAAAAAAAACAAGATATATTTTGAAAACCAGATATGAACTCTCACAAAAATACTCTGGCCTGAGGAAAGAATAATCCTAAGAAAAATAATTTAATACAATGATGAAAAATGATGCTCACTCAAAACTAAAAATGCTATCAATACTTTTATGTGAACGTATTGATCACTGCCAATAGCTCCCAATACTTTTAAAAATGTGTTAAATCCTTTTTTTGTCATTATTCAAGTATCAAATATTGGTTACTACCATGAAGCATGGAATAATACAAGCAACTAGAAAAATGCCTGTATCCACACAAATGAGACATGAACAAGGATGTGTCTGGCCCTAAAAATGCAATTACCTGTTTCTTAACGAAGGCCAGAGAGAACATCCATTAGCTAAGCAATGAACAAGCATATTCAAGATTTGGATCCTATCACAGCCATCAAGGTAAACACCATCAGAGCTGATAACTTCACAAACTGCTCATGTCAATACTCACCATTAAAGGCCCCACAGTAAGGACAAGTGTTTTTCTTTCGGCACTTCTCAGACACTTTCTTTTTTAGCCCTCTCTTCTGAAGATATGTAAGGCCAGGTCGTTTTAGATAATCTAAAAACTGCTTTTTTTCTTCCACCGACAGCATGATGTGGCAACAGGTTTTGCAGATCATCTTTAATGTAAACGTGTATAAACACAGTTGTTTGAGAAACACATTCAGAGATATAACCTCTTGAACTACAGCTTAGGTTCTTCAACACAGTGCATTTTTATGAATGAGATACTACTGCCTTGATTGAAAGACCATATCACATACTGGAATACACATTAAAAAAAAATCAGAAAAAGAAAAATACAGTCAATGAGGCAAATCTTGAGCTAAGCTCTGCAGGGCCTTAAAAATTCATATAAAGCAAACAGAGCTTCGATTTACTGGGATGTTTTAAAAGGCAAATTATGCTGCATGTATTGAATTCAAGCTGCTTAAAAATAACAGATTGAATTTATCAGTCTGAGATAACATAGAACATCACTAAGACTGACTTTAAATCATATATTTTACAAAACAAAATATACATAAAGATAAATTAATAATGCAACCTTATTTCGGCCTTCTCAATTACTCTCAAGCATCACCTTCACTGAAAATTTCACTTTTTTAGACTGGAAACTGACAACAAAACATGATCATATTTACCTGTAAGATGCCTATCACAGCTTTGAAGTACCCAACATGAAAACATGGTAGTTCTAAGTCAATGTACCCATAATGCCCTAAGCAATCAGCCAGACTTTTCCCACAGGTTTCACAGGGACGGTCTTTTTCACTGGTTCCCTTTGGGAGAAAAGGAACACACACATAGAGAAAGAAAAGTTAGCTGCAATTGATGGCATAGACACAAAACACAACAGTTTATAACCTAGTCAGGAATCCTAGTAGCACAGCCACTCCTTTTCCCCAGTATCAGAAGCACATCAATAGCATTACAGTCACCCAGACCCTTAAGAAAAATGGTTTTTACACACAGCCCCTGCTGACACCAAAGACCCAGACTCATGCAGCTCCTGCAACTGATCTACAGCCCATTAATCTACATTGTGGCATTTTGGTGACACATGTCTCTGGGTGTCCCAGCAGTTTGGCACAAAAGTAACTTACTTCCTGCCTCAAGAGAATGCATTCCTGCCCTCCAAAAGCACGAAAAAAGTAGATGGCACTGCAGCTAATAGTCCAAGAAACAGAAGTAAAAACTCATTTGAACTTACTTTGGACAAACAGTACGTTTTCGTGACTACAATTTTTTTTTAACCACTTCAGCAATTCCCCAGAAAGAGTTTGGAAAGCAAAAAAAGAAGATTCTCACCATGCGATGGTCCAGCACTCCATACTGAAGTGGAGAGTGATGGTTGTCCTGACTATACAAATTTTTGCTGACCACTTGAATGTGAGCTTGCTGACGCATCTCTTCTGGAGATTTCATGCCAAAACAGATGTGGCTTCTAGGACAGAAAATTTCAGATGTATGTATGGGCATATATATATACAGATACATATGCAAAACCACTTATAATGACAAGAACACCTCCACACAAGTATCACAGAACCAATTAGGTTGAATATGACCTCGGAGATCACTGAACCCAACCTATGACTAAACACCACCTTGTCAATTAGACCATGGCATTGAGTGCCACATGCAGACTTTACTCAAACACCGCCAGGGACGGTGAGGCAATGTGGTGGACACCTCCACCACCTCCTTGGGCAGGCCATTCAATGCCTAACCACCCCTTCTGTGAAGAAATTCTCCCTCATGTCCAATCTAAACCTTCCCTACTGCAACTTAGGTCTGTGCCCTCACATCCTGTCACTGCTTGCCTGCGAGAAGAGACCAATTCCCAGCTGGCTACACCCTCCTTTCAGGTGGTTTTAGAGTGATAAGGTCTCCCCTGAGCCGCCTTTTCTCCCAGCTGAACACCATAGCTCCCTCAGACGCTTCCCCTGGGGTTTGTGTTCTGAGCCGTTCCCCAGCTTCACTGCCCTTCTCAGGACCCCAAAGTACTCGAAAACAATGCAGAAATAGCTAGGTCGATTCACAACATTGCTGAAACAGGCTCTTTTCAGATAGCTATAAAAAATAAAGCTGCTTTACGCTGAGTTGGTGTTTTTTATTTGAAGGATTTATCGACCTTCCTGGGCATCCCTAGAGGTGGACACAGGCACAGCCCCCCCGTGGGAGAACCCAGCCTGTGCCAGCGCTCCTACAAGCGGAGCAGCCGTGCCACGAGCTGCCCACCACGGCCCTCCACGCCAACACTCTCTCAGCTCCGGCTACAGCGGTTCTGCCCCCCACAGCCCCGCCTCAGCAGGCGGGCACCGCACAGCCGACACTCACATTTTCTTGGCCACATCCGTCTCCCTGAACTGCTCCTTCACCATCGCGGCNGCACCGCCGCTTCGGGGCTACCCCCGCTTCGGGAGCCTCCAGAGCCGGTCTGGCGCGCTGTTCCCGAGCGCGGTCAGTGCGCAGCAAAGGAATTGCTTCTCATGGCCGGGTGGAACTTCCTGGGCACCGCCTGCCCATCGCCCCTTGGCCTACTACCCGGCAGCACGGAGCCGAGGCCGGCTCCGTTCCCTGACACCCCTCCCTGTCTATGCACATCAATGAGGTCTCCTCTCAGTCGTCTCTTCTCGAGGCTGAAAAGGCCCAATTCCCTGAGCCCGAAGCAACTCCTCAAAGAGGGCTGCGCCGCCACAGTCAGTTCGTGGCTCCGCGTGTCCCCAGAGCAGCCCTGGGTCACCAGCGGCGGAGCCCGCAGGGCGCGCGGCGCAGCCAAACCCGCGGCAGCGCCAGCACACGGCGGGGCTGAGCTCGGCTGAGATCGCCGCAGGCGCTCACGGAGCGGAGCCTTCCCCCGGCGGGACACGGAGCTCCCGCCGCCACGGCTCCCCGCAAGCACAAGCACGAGCACGGCACGCCTGCCGCTATTTCCAGCTAGGTCAGGCTCTGGAGAGGACAGCCCCACGCACAATACCACGCCTGCAGGAAGGACCCCCGCGCCGCCTTATGATTGGCCGCGGCGTGGTGCCGATCCTTTTCTCTTCCGGTCGCAGGAGCCGCCGNGAGCCCGGGTTCTTGCGGCCGGGCCGCCGCGCGTCCGTGCCCGCTGGTAGCAGCGAGATTCGGGGTGAGGGCCGCGCCGTGTGTTCGGCTGCGCCGTGTCTGTGCTCGGTCAGAGCAGCCCCGGGCTCTGATAGTGCGGCACCAGTGTTCTACTGCTCTGGGCACACTGTGCTGGGGGGCGGCCGTGGGTCAGACCCGCGTTAATCGCGGCTGCTCCTGTCTGAAAGCCTTGTGGAAGTAGTGGCGTGCAGGGTTTTGAGAGAAACTTCCACTTTGTGTTAGGAAGAGCATGGCCAGCAGCTCCAGGGAGCTGATCTGCTCTTTTTCTCGGCCCCGGTGAGGCTGTACCTGAAGCATAGTGTCTAGTTTTGGCCTCCTTAGTCCGGGGCAGACATGGAGCTCCTGGAGCGGTTCCAGTGGAAGGCAGTGAGGATGACTGGGGCACTGGAGCATCTCTTTCATGAAGAAAGGCTGAGCGAGCTGAACGTCTCGAGCTCAAGAAGAGATGACACGAAGGCGGCCTTGTCAGAGTCCGTCAGTATTTGAAGGGAGGTATAGTATCGGAGGATGGAATCAGGCTCTGCTTAGCGGTGCCAGGCAGTAGCACTCGAGGCAAGGGCAGAAACTGATGCACAGGAAATTCCACCTGAACATCAAGAAGAGCTTCTTTACCGTTCCAGTGCACGATCATTCACTCTTCTATATTCTCACTTCTGTTTCACCCTGCCCTTCACCCCCCACCGTCTGCTCTGTTCTTACTCTGACGTCAAGTACTAACACACCAAGTACGATGCCAAGTGTGTAATTTACTGAAAAAACGTGTTAAGCTTTTGTAGACCCACTGACCTGTTTTTCCTTTGAGCCAGGAGCATTCAAGAATCTTGGATGCTTCCTTGTCCTTAGGGGAAGGAAGCCGTAGAGGTGGTAACATTTGGGCTTAGAAGGAAACTTGTGCTGTATTGTTATAGTGCTTGGGATTGAGATCCATGTTTTTTACTAAAAGCTGCTTCAGGTTTTCATGGTAGTGAAGGTGTGTATGTTGCTGTGGTGTTTGGAAACCGGGGATGAGTTTGTCAGTTTCTCACTGTATTACATAAAGGTGTTTGCCATAGCCCAAGACCAGCCCACTTAGGTTATGAGCTCACTGTCAGTATCTGAGGCTCCTGACTGTTGGGGTACCATGCATTATTTATGCATGTGTTAAGTTCCTGTTATATTTGTAGCTATTGTTCTGTTTTATTTAATGTTTTCTCTTGCAGAATGACACAGTGACCATCAGAACCAGGAAGTTCATGACCAACAGACTTCTGCAGCGCAAGCAGATGGTAAAAGACTACAGAAAATTGCCTTTATTTGTTTGGTGGTTCTGAGCTGGAAGAAGGTTCAGCTGCTCTTAAAATCTCCAGGGTTCTTAAATTAAGAATTGCAAGAGTATGGGTTTAAGTGCGTTGATGTATGATCAAGGTAAAGCTTGATGGTAAAGTTGTACCAGCTTGAGACTGGATGTTGAGGAATATTTCTGCACCAAAAGGATTATTAAGCATTGGAATAGGATGCCCTAGGAGGTGATAAAGTCATCCTCTTTGGAGGTATTTAAAGGACATGTAGATGTAGAACTTGAGGTCATGTCAAGATGAGAACTTGAGTGTCATTGAGACATTTGACAGGATTGGATTTACTGATTGGATTTAATGATTTTAAAGGTAGTTTTCGGTCTAAATGACTCAGTGAAGCAAGAAACTTTTGAATGCTTTTGTATTAAATGAATAATAGGTTTTTCTGCTTAAGTGGGTTAGTTTTAGGTGTTGAGTATGGTGGGACTGTAGCATCTTGGTGGGGCTGTGTACTGGATATTGACCTTTTATCAACTTGTTAAAATTTTTTCTTAGGTGATTGATGTTCTTCATCCTGGGAAGGCCACAGTCCCCAAAACAGAAATCAGGGAAAAGCTGGCAAAAATGTACAAGACAACCCCTGATGTAATTTTCGTCTTTGGCTTCAGAACTCACTTTGGTGGTGGCAAGACAACTGGTTTTGGCATGATCTATGATTCCCTGGACTATGCAAAGAAAAATGAACCAAAGCACAGGCTTGCCAGAGTATGTTGTTTTCTGGTATATTGAAAGCAGGATAGGTTGGAAGTGTTCAGTTACTCGGGATTTGCGTGTGTAAAAGCTCAAATTTTGTGAAAGTACAGTTGTACGAGAGCTCGTAAAATAGCACGTTAACTTCTGCCTTTGCAAAATAGGCTGAGTGTGTTTTTATTCTATATTACAAGGGAATTGCGAACGCAAAAGTAATAATACCAGAGGTGTTTAGCTGTAACTTTTAACAAAACACTCATAGAGGTCTAGAATAAGCATGAGAAATGGGGCTGATCCATGTGCTACTTCAACATGTATGTTCTGTGTTGAATCATTCATTAATTAACGATCTTGTTATTTAGTTAATGTTTCAAATTTAGACTGTATTTGAACATTTCAGAAATCATTGAACTTAAATTCAAGAGTTGTTAGCAGAGAAACAATGTTAAAAGCTGGTTTTAACTGTTTTTAATAGCATGGCTTGTATGAAAAGAAAAAGACTTCCAGGAAGCAGCGAAAAGAGCGCAAGAACAGAATGAAGAAAGTCAGGGGCACAGCCAAGGCAAATGTTGGTGCTGGCAAGAAGGTAGGATGAGAATATCTTTTAAGCTAGAGTGAGCATATGCCTTTGAAATGTTGATTAGGAATTCTTCAACAGAATAACATTATTTTTCTTCCATTTTTTCATCTGTTCTACTGGATAACAGAAGGTAAACTGTTGTATAGCTTGTCATCAGCTCAGTAGCTTAGTTTTGCTCCTCACTGCTGCTAGCCTAGCTGATACGACACGAAACAATGCTTCCTAAATGACTGTTTCCTATGTGTCACTTGAACTAAAGATAAACTTCATAAATCTAACAGTATTGCTCTAATCACATAACTTAGTTTCGCAATACACACATTAGATAATCTTAACACTTGTCACTGAGGCTGCCTAAACCCCTAATGCCTAAACCCTACTCCACCAAGTTACTGTTGGTATGGTGTTACTTTACCAAGGTAAGTTTGTTAAGGATTTGTGGTGTAGGCAGTGAGGACAGTGTATAAATAGAAATAAGTTAGAATACCTTGGGGTTTGAGGGACTGATGCCCAAGGTAGTGGAATCTTTCTCTGGTGAGGCTAGACTGATGCAGCCCTACTAGGCTGTGGCTAGGACCTGATACAGGCAGGTTGGAGAGGGGCAGATTTCCTCTATCATGAAACAGAACCAAAGCCAAGGAATAGGTTGGGTGGGAAGCAGATCACTTTCCTTCACAGTGTTGTCTTCTGATAAACATTGAATAAGCTGTGCAGGCGAGTGGGTTTTTTTTCCAGATATTGTAACAAGGGGAAAGAGGGTAATGGGTTTTGATGTTTAGTTCTGTAGCTGTGAAAATACCTTGATATCTGAACTTTAGTAATCTTCACTTCTGCTTTTTTCCTACTTTCTTGGAACTCTCCATCAGAAATGAAGTATCTGCAGGTACTGGAAGTGAGCATGGATTTGGTGCCTGAATTATACATCACTGAAATATGTCTATCCTTTTAATTGAAGCACTGTACTGCCTTGTATGCATGTTTGATTTAAACTTAGATCTGTCATGTGACGGTTCACTTAAATGCATAATGAATTTTATTTGTGTGACTTGGAAGTAAAATTTGGCTAGTAGCAAATCAGACTCTTCGAAACTAGTGAATCAACTTTAAAATTAAAATAATTCCCAGTGAGAAGAAATCCAAGACACCCAATGTTATGGACTTGAGGCATTAGTTCAGTCACTGCAGGATCTTATTCAAAGCAGTACAGTGCAATTGCGTGTGTAACTTGACCATTGTGTGAAAGTGATGGTGTGTATGAAAGCTAAGTCACATCACACTTGGTGCGTTTGAGATGGTGCTTGGAAATGGCACAGTTGTCAGCATGAAACTGTGTTGAACTATTGTCCTTCAGTATTCCAAGTTAAGACTCAAATTGCAGTGGAGTTGGAAATCTCCATGAAATTAGATATTGTAGTTAGTGTGGAAGTGAAGTTCTTGTTACCCTGCATGCAATGGAACTAGTATTACTGAGAGTTACTAGATCAGGGAACTACATTAGGAGCCTTCTTCCTTTGTGCTTTAATGCTGTTCTAATCATGACATTGTCCAATGGTTTATGGTACAAAATTAGCATTTGGTATCGTAGTAATACCTAATGTACACACTTCTGTCAATGGTAAAGGAGTCATTTTGTGTTGCACGAATCCCAGTAGTATGGAGGAACTTCTTCCTTTTAAGACTTTTGCACCTGAAGGTAGCTGCTGTCGAGTGTTAATGAAAAGTAATCAAATTACTCACTTGAATTATTAATGGTGTCCAGTTCATAGAAGCTCCCTTAAAGCATATCAGCAGTTCAGAAATTGAAGGTGAGGATCAATCCCTGTGGTCATTATGTAGGAGATGCGACTTCTGTATCAAGTGCTTGTCCAACTAACATGCAGTCTTAGTAGTAGGTGAAATGTGTTTTTGATGAGAGATACTTTGATGTCTTAAAATGATCTTTCAGTTGATAAGTATGCATGGGTTAGATGTGACTTGTTTACCAAATTTGTTCATCTTTGTGTTGTCATTTAAGCTAAATTATTTTATGCACTTTCTGAACAACTTACTTGAGAAGAATTCTGTGCTGCATTATAGAAAAACATTTGTGAAATACACTAAACTTTGTCTTCAGAAATGCAAGTTCAAAGATCATGTTGTGGTGTGGTTCATCATCCTTATCACACCTATGTGGAGGAAGTTTTTAATAGGAGGCCTGGAATGCATTTTTGAGTCCATCTACAGAATCTGTGAGAATTATTTTATCTCATGTGTAATCGATTCTGAGAAGT
>WAAG01007773.1:11778-31163 GCA_013390105.1 Tichodroma muraria | reverse complement strand
AACGGGGTTAAAAATCTTCATGTCACTTGATAATTTTGCTAGTCAGACTTTAAAAACGAAAATTCTCTCAAGTTACGGAGGTGGAGCATAAACGCTTTGTGCTCCCCATTTCTTCCCAGTTTTATACTTGACATTTTTCAACTGACAATTAGTTTTTGACAGATGGAAATGCCAGAAGGACTGTATGAGTTGCTGTATAAGGATCAAATTCTTCAAATAGCATTTTTTTTAATTAATCCCTTTTTTGAGTATGATAACTGGTTATTTTTATAGTGAAATAAAAATAATATAATAATAAAAGACTACTGAAATAATTTACTCCATTTTAAATGGCACGGGAGACAATATAAAGACAGAATAGAAGCTAAAATTTATCTTTCAATAAGATTCCATTTTTGGCCCAATGCTGCTTGAATTCAGAGAAAGCAGGGGCAAGGAGGCAAGACTTAGAGGAAATCTTCCCCTGTTGTATTCAGCTTTAATATAAAATTTAAATTTATAAGAAGTAAAATTACAAGAATAGGATTTTTTTCAAGTTAGTAATACCCAAAGGCAGAGCTACTTTCCAGTGGTCCTGAGAGTTTAATATGCATTTAATAAAAGGATGTTAGCATAGTATTTTGAAAATGTCAGTAACCAAATGCTAATCCCACTGAAATCACTGGCATTCATACCTGCACTGGAGCACAAAGGTCAGGTTATACAGAATTTTTTCCAAACTGAAATCAGAAGGAAGGATTGTTTGCTTATGTTTATTTTAGTTCAAATGGAAGAATATAAGTGGAAAGTAACTATTTTTATCTGCATATTAAGATTCTGTAAAATATATTATCCTTTTTTATATATTCCCTCCTTTACCCTGATTCAAAATCAAAACCTAATTTAAGGTATTTACATCTCTGTGGATTTACTTGCAGATAGTTTTGTTACATAGATGACCTGTCTGTGTGGAGAGTAAGGGGAGGCCTGTGCATTACAGAAAAGCAGCGTAATCCCTCCTCTTGAAGTTTCTATAAAGCATACTTTTTCAAATTTGCTTTTTGCACAAAGGTGAATGGCATTTCTGCTGTATAAGTCGTTTTGGGACATATATGTACTCAAGATTCCTGAAACACATTTTTCAAGTGTATCTAAAATATAATTACTTTTTCCCTCAGTGGACCTGGAAATTACGTGGGACCTAAGAAGAAATAACTCATGATACTCTTTAAAAAAAAAATCAAAAAGATGCTGAGTATTAGGTTCTTGATAAGAATAGATTCTGCTGTAACAGGATCATAGTATACGATAAGAAAGGGAAAAAGACCCTGTCTTTAGCAAGAGCTTTTTTCTATTTGTAAAATACATTTATTCTTAGTCTGTAAATGCCTTGAGTGTCTGAGACAACTGCAGAAACAGTGATGTTTTCCTTACTGAAAAATTGTGGTTTCAAAGTAACAGAAAATTTCTGTTCTAAAAAGCCATAACTTGCCTCCTGCTTTTGAAATCCTGCCACCAGTGTGTTTTACTGAAAAAAGTGGCAATTGCTGTAATGTCACTCCATCTCTTGACAGCCCAGATTGCACAGTATTTTTGCTTGCTTTTCACTCTTCCCTGAGACCATCCATTCCCCCCTGGCAACATGATGTGAGGGCAGGAGGTGGGACACATCAGGAGGCAGCTGCAGCAAGGCTTGTTCCAGGGAGCCTCACCTCCCCTGCCTGACAGACCAGTGTCACAGGGCAGTGTGAGGTCTCACATGAAGTCAACATTTTGCCAATTCTAGGCTTTTTTGTCTGCTCAACCCCCCTTCCAAAGAAAAGAAAAAAAAAAGCAGTTCAAAGAGGCAAATTATTTTACAGTCTTTCTGATACCAAATATCAAGAACGTACTGGCTTTTCCTTACAGCTATGATTTCACTTTAAGGTACTGAAAAAAAAGAACATAATCTTGTACAGGCACCTTGAAAGGTCTTACTGAAAAGAGCAGTCTTTTTTGAAATTGAGCAGTCTTTCAGGGAATACCAGTCATCACTTACAGCATCCAATAGGTTTTCCTAACACTTGTTTTCTCAATAGGATGTTGCTGAGTTTTTGGGGCCTCTTAAACTAGTGACTTGTCAGGTTATGGACTCAATCCAAGGCAGATTTGAAGTGTAATTGAATGTATCTTTAAAAACTGACCCATACTTCTAAATGCCTGAAGTACTGTTTTCCTGCCTTTTTACATTACTTAAGTGAGCCAAATCCAAATTGCTTGGAGTACCTTACAAGACATAAATCACAACAAATGGCTGGAGATATTTTTTTTTCAATCCTGTGTTTCTCAGATTTCATCCAATGTTGATTTTCCAAGAGAAAGAAGTATCTTAAAATTTGCATAAATAACTTTTTTAAGCACACCCTAAAGATAATAAATATGGTCTGTCATTGTCATGACTTTTCTGTTTCAACATGCTACAGATTATCTGATGGTTAAAGTCCCAGTCTTGTAAACAAATCTATTTGGATACCTTACTGCTGGGACTACTCGATTATTTTATTTTTCTTTGCTCTGATTATTTTCTTTTCTTTTGTGATAACCAGTGCTAAGAAGATTACAGGAAGATAAGGGATCTCTATGACTAAGCTTCACCAAGTCCTGCCTAAAGCTTGTGAAGATTATTTCTACAGTCACGAAGTTACCCTTGATAGAGTGGAACTGTGTAGTGAATTATTAAGAATAAAGACAGTCTGGAACACTGCACGAATATTTGGTCTTAAAGCTAAAAAGTGCTTTCTCAAGCTGGAGGACATGTATTTCAAATAGGGCTATTTACACAGATTTGCTTTCTGCTATTTTGTGTTAAGAGATGATTAGTTTAAGAAGTTTATTGGGTGCAAAGTATGACGTACAGTTACTGTGGACCACAGATTTCCTATTAATGATGTGACCAGTTTCCGTGCAAGCAATTCCTTAGGAATCACTTGATTTATTTTGATGGTATTGTGTTCTAGGTGAATTATATGCTGTTCTTTTAAATTCTTTAAAATAGAATTTGTATTTAAGTATTGTCATTAAAGATTCATGGGAAAGAAATTCAATGAATCGCTATGTTGTATTTTGCAGATGAAGTAGCTTATGGACTGCATATGTACAAGCTAAAAAATGGGGGAGTAATGAAGTGTAGCATTGTGAAAACTAAGAATTCAAATAAGAAAAAATTCCTTTTGAGCCTTTCAGCCTGAGAGAGAGTTTGTCCATGAGGAAAAGCTTGTGCCGTCTGATGATTGTCTTCATGATAGATGGTCCTTTATTTAGTCCCTATGGAGTTTCCACCACAAGACATGAAGTCTTTACCAATCTCTCCAACAGCCTAAGGACAAACCCTTAAGTTATCTTGCTTTCATACCTTACAGAGGGCATAAAGTGCTTATTTTCTTGCTGGTCTTGTGATGACTGTCTCTCATCTGTGTTTCTCTGCTGATCAGCTTCTTAACTTCTTCAGGACATTTCTGAGGAAGAAATACTCTGAAGTGTTGCTAGAACCAAGAGCTCTGTTTACCGACCACAGCACATCTTAGGGCATGCAGAGGCTGAAGTGTTACTTAATGTGATGTGTGCATTAAAATTTAAAAAAAAAAAACCTGGAGGCAGTAAAGCCAGCAAATACTGGAAGTGCTCACTGCAGGCATACAAATCAGTGGTACTGTGCAGATTACACTGCATGCGCCATAGCAGCCAAGGGCTGTGCTTTTACAGCAAAGTACTGGATTGTTCTTCCTAGAAATCATATTTTACAAGTCTTGATACAAATTAAGTAGCTCAGAGAGAGCAATAGCTGCAAGCAATTGAACCATGGAGAAGGGGAGCTATGGTTTAGTTTTTTCAAGACTGGCTAAGCACTTTACTGTTGCCTGAAAAATCACTACTTCTAAGTACTCCAAATTTCCCCCCTTGCCAACTCCCAACAAGCAGAGTACAAAAAGGCAGGTAGGAGCAGGCTGCTGCTGTAGTAGCTCATCCAGTAGGCAAGTCCTTCCCTGCCCATACCCAAAGGCATACAAGAAAGAGAACAGCTGAGAGTGAGATTTTAGGCTAAGTAATATTTGTTGAAAAGGTTGAGCTGTGGATTCAGCTCTCCTGTTTTAGGCTACAGAGATCTCATGCAAATCCTAAGTGGCCACACAGTGTACATGCTGACTATATAGAATTTTCCCTGGTCAAACCTTTTACATTTGGTATCACCATCTTGGGATGACTGAGGATAGTGAAACAGGACAGAAGAGCACACTAAATCTGGACAGAACAAACCAAATTTTATCCATCAGAATTTAAGGTGCTTGACTTATGCATAAGTTGCATACTCTATGGTACAATGTAAGCTACAAGCCTGTAGAGAATTATGCACTTGCATGTCCAATGTTCCCCAAGTATTTCTCACAAGAGCACTCCAACTGTTAGAGCTGAAGTTAAAGGAGTTCTGACACCCAGCTGGACTAAAGACAAAGTTGCCTTAACTAATGTTCTTCCTTTAGAGACATATTTCTGTGACCTCAGATTTCCAGTTTCTGTATGGACAGGAAGGAGAATGAATGAATTTCTCAAAGTTGGAACATGTTTACCCAGGTTGTCCCTATGCAAGCTTGCCCTGGTCCAGCAATTTTATTACAAACTGAAGCCTACAGGTTTAATCAATATAAACCTTAGTCTCACCTTGATTTAGATCTGGCTTGTATCAAGCTAAACTAAGATGTTGGAACCAGGTGTTAAAGCCGTGTTGGGTTTGTGCATGATTTTACACAATTACAACAAAAGAGCTTAAATTTTAGATAAATGCAGACATGCTCATTATGCCCAAAATCCATGTTATTCCTCCACTGCTCAGTGCTCAGGTCACAGCATCTCCTGGGCAGGAATGGGGAGGGCATGGGCCGCACTGAGGCTCCCGCTGTGATATCGCAGTATTCCAGCACTTACTCGGGGAACAAGCCTCTGACTCCAGGGAGGCTTTACTCTGGGGCAGGAAGCCCAGGTTTGATCTGCCAGCATCTGCCTCGCAAGGAGCGCTTCTCCTCACCTGCCCCCGGCCGGGGGCTGCTGCGCACACCTGCCCCTTCCCGCCCCGCGCCCGGGGGCTGCTGCGGACCCCCCCGCCTTTGTTCCGCTGGCTCCGCCTCGGCGCTGTCCCCTCCCCGCGCGGCGCTGGCTGCGCTCCGCGGCAGAGCGGGGCCGCGGGAGGAGCCGCGGGAGGAGCCGCGCTCGGCCGCTTTGTGCCGGCAGCCGCCGCAGGACGGCCGCAAAGGTAGGAGGGCTCCGGCCCCGCTCGCTCCCCGCCCGCCGCGGGCAGCATCCCTGCCGAGCTCCGCGGCGGAGAGCGAGCACAGGAGGGAGGGAAGAAGAGGGAGGGGAAGGGCTGGATTCAGAAATGGGCTTTTTCAGCCGCTGCTCCTCCGCTGCTCCAGGCAGCCCCGTGCTAGGAAAGCTGTGGACTTCCTGGGGAAAAAAAAAAAAAAAAAAATAGAAAAAAGTCTCGCTCGTTTTCTTGGCCGAGAGCAGCAGATGGAAAGAGCTGGGAGGGAACCCGGTTATCGGGCGGCGGCGGCCCTTGCCCGGTCTTTGGAAGGGCAGGAACCCGGCCGAATCCTCCGGAACGCAGCCCTCTGTCCGCCATCCCGAAACTCGCATCCCTTCCCGGGAAAGGCACCGGCCAGGCGGCCCGACAGCCGCGCTGCTGCTTTGTACCGCTGCGAGCTCCTCATTCTCTGCCTTCTGGGGTGGGCAGAGGTGGTCTCCCTGCAGGCTTGGCCATTTGATCCTGTTTCATCATAGCCGAGTGATTGCATCATGCTACAGTCCTGGAGTCAGTCAGGGCAAATGCGAACTGAACCATCTTTACAGATCCATCCCTTGGCTTCCCGGGCCGACCCCCTCCTTGATTTCCTGTTGAACGGAGCAGCCTGCCATTGGAGGCTGGGGGGGGACAGGTCACAGCGACGTGGTTCGATTTCTTCCACTGAGAGGTTTTTTGGAAACTCAAGTTTGTCGGCTCTCCGCGCGGTATGTGTCTTGTGTGGAAGGTTTAGAGGAAACTTGCCAAAGATTTAGGCGGTAGGAAAATAATGGGCGGCAAAAGAGCCAGATAAACGGCCAAAAGCGGGAGTCGCTCCTGAAAGCTCTGGAGTGGCAGGAGGTGAGTGGATTCAGGCAGGCATCCCTCGGCAACCCAGGCAGTCACCTGCCCTAAAGGACAGTACAGCTGAGTAAATGCACACTCTGAAAGGCAAGACAAGGCTCATGTGAGAAGCAGAGAAGTACTTAGCTCATTTCCCCTCTGGATCCTTTATGATCAGTTTGATGCAAACACTCGGTGTGCCCGTGCCTGTTCTGTTTATTGTATTACTGAAGTCTGCGGCTGAGATCCAGCTATGAAATGATAAATCTCAAAGCCAGAGAGATCCAATTAAATAACATACTTCAGTCCAGGGCTTCTTAAAACGACATATTATGCTGTTCTTTGTGCAGCTCTTTGTTTTGTTCCACGGGGAAAAAAATGTCATGACACGGCTTGGTTCAATTCTCAGCAGTATCCATAACAATTAATGATTACTCCATAACTAGTGTCTTGCAGGTGCTCTGCTACTGTTTACTCCAAGTGTTACAGGGCCACTCTTTTCATTCATGAGAATAATAGTACTATGAATCTTTTTTGTGTGCCTTTCTGAGAATGGTCAGTGCAGGGGCACAAGGGAACAGCTTGGCAGCCAGATGGATCTATCCATCAATGCTCTCCTATATGGGCACTTGGTACCCTTCCATCATCCCTTATGCCTCCTGGTGGTTTCCATGGGAAGAACTGCACAATTACTTTCTTGTTTTGAGCAAACCATTTTTGCTTTTAAAACTGGAGTAAAAGAGCAAATGCTACATTAGAGCCAGAGGGAGAACATCCTGTCTTTCTGGGGCTATAGGGCACTATATGGGTTTAAGAAGAATTTGAAATGGAGTTGAAAAAGAAGGATCTACGGTTTTCTTTGTGTGTCAGCCAGTGATTGCAGTGACAAGCCGGCAAACAGAACAATGAGCAGATATTCACTGCCTTTGGTGACATGTTCAGTGTTTCCTACGAAATTTGTCATCAAAAGTCAAAGTGTTACGTTGTGTTCCTGTGTCTTGGGTACATTTTTAGATGAAGGGATTTGGAAGGTGTGTGGGGTTGAAATTGCAGTATTGAAGCAGTGCCAGCAAGGAGGGGGTAAAATGCAAGACTTCAATAGATCAACCACTCACACTATTTTAAAATTTTACAATCTTAGTGAAAGATGATTTTCCTTTTCCTCTCCTAAAGCTCTCAGAGTTGAAGAGATGATGTCTGAGACATAAAACCCAAAATCAAATATTGAAGTCTCAGTGGGACAGGCTGTATGTGGTACATGTATGACTAATTATGTTACTCCTTTCAGTGGTGCAAAGACAACTTGCTTTAAGACCAGGAATTGTCTTGCCCTGCTGCTTCCTGCCATCTCTCTTGTGACATTGCCTCAGGACAAAGAGCCAGTGGTTCAGGGCTGGTTGATTCTATCGGGAGTCGACCGATTTAATTTCCATCCATTTTGAAAAGTTTTGTCTGATAGGTCAGTCAGGGGGAGTGTGGTATTCAAGAGCCCGCCTGGTTAAATGCTTTGTTCAAAGCTGTGCTCTTTGTTTCCTGGGGAGGAGGATGAGGAAGGGATGTATTTGCAGGAGATCTCCTGCTGAGGTGGGAAGGTGAGATACTAGGACTTGCACCTCCAAACTCCCGTGCAGTTTATTCCACTCTATGCTATTATGGGTTAGTCAGGGTAAAAGCGTACTGTGGCAATTTTTCAAAAAAAAATATGCATCCCTTCCAGCTATGCAGTTCAACTGGTTTTAGATGTATCTGAATGACACCTAGCTACTGGTATGGTTCTGACTTCCCTGACTCATCACTTCATTGACAAATAGTGTTTCATCTGGTAAATAGTGTTTCTGGTATAGAAACTGTCTGGGCTGGGCAGGTGACTGTGTTAAACACTCAGTAGGTATTATTCCAGTATAATATGCATCTAATGTAAAGTGTTCTTAAGCTCACTGTTGAACTCTTAATAGTCAAACCCAACAAGAGTAATAGAAATGTGGAAGCCAGCCAGAGGACTGCAGGTACTGTGAACTCTGAGCTTTTAGTGAGGGACTGAAAAAGCCAGATCTTGAGTGTACTCCTCCATCTATAAGGGTTGTCTAGGAGGAATTCATTTTCCTACTATGAAGCACCCTAAGCTCACCTTAGAACAGTTTAAGTTTTCAAGACCATACCAGATGTGGTTTTGGGGCGTGTCCACATGAAGTGATACTGAGAACAGTCTGTCAGCACAGTCTGAGCAGGTGGGAGACACGTAGCTGCAAAGGCATGGGGGTGACCCTGAGCTCAGAGTGCAGGGGTTACACAGCACGACTGTCACTGCACCAACCTGTGCACGCAGGAAGGTCTGCCTTTTCTGGTGCATCAGTGCTCTAAAACACTGTGTGCAGATTAAATTGCTCTTACTCTACTAGATGATCTTTCAGGTTCCTCTGAACCCAAACTGTTCTATGATACTCTGTGATCAGAAATTAAGTCTTGACTCTCCAGGTCATAAAAGACATGCTGCTGTGATGCATAGTAATGAATAGTATTGGTTTATGCTCCTGTATTATGCTCCTGCAATACTATTCATTACCATTAATCAATGGTAATGAATAGTATTGCAGGAGCATAACTTGGGTTTGTGCAGTGGGGGATATCTCATAGCAGGTAACAATCTTTTGGGACCTAATCTCTCTATTCTGGAGATATGGCAAGAAATCAAAACCAGAATGGCAGAACTGCCATCAGTTTCCCCTTTGCCATCCTAGCAAAAAGTCAGTCATGACTTAGTGTGTGTAGTAAGGTTTGATGGCCAAAGGTGCTGAGCACCCTTAACAGAAATGTCCAAATAAGCTGCTGGTGGTTACCTCTCTTAGAGTATGCCTTGGAGAATATAGGAGGGTGTGAAAAGGATAAATCAGTATCTATTGTATTTTGCCAGTGTTCATCAAGAAATTTAGGAAAGAAACTCCTAAGAGGATTTTTTTTTTTTTTTTAATCAGTTGGATCTTGTATAGATACTGCTCATTACAGGTACTGGTATTTTAAAAATTGATGGTGTGTATTTGGCAGTAAAAGGAGCAAACTGATAGACCTGTCTTCCAAATCTCTTTCCTAAACTGAAAAAGGGGAAAAAAAATTAAAAATCAATGTATTATTCCTTTTATGGTGACATAGTGGAAGGATTTTTTGACTGTCTGGGGGATTTCTGCTGCCAACATCTCTCGGCCATTATGTATTTTTGAGCTAAGTGATAAAGACTGTCTTTCTCTAAGACAGATTTTGGTAATGGCCTTATTGTGCCAAAATCTTTGTGAGTACAAAATGCTGAATAAAAATATTTCCATCCATTAATAGTGAGTGCCAGAAAAGAGTACACAAGTGGTTTCAAATTTAATATGTAATGTAGCTGATATCTCAAAGATAACAGCATCTTACCCCCAAGAAATACAAAACAGTATGTGAGGTAATTGCCATGAGTAACGCTGAATATATATTATTCATTAGGGGACTGTCATTATACCATGCTTGTGAATTCCCCAAAGTCTCTTACCAGTGTCCTCATCACATCTCAACATTTATGGAAAAGAGAGTTTTGGTGTCCCACTGGACTGACTGATGCTCTGGCTTGCTAGTAGCCACTTCTTGTGAGTATGCTTGCCTTGTTCATTTAAAATGAATAGACTTTGGGAAAGGAGCTTAGTTCATATATTCATGTTATTGGAGATAGCACTCCTTCACAGGGAATGTGTAGCGGTATGTTATCTCAGTTTTGCAGAAAAGCAAATAGTAAAAGCTCTTTAATACACAGCTTTCATCAGCAGTGCAACTACTCTGCACTGTCTTCAAAGTATAAAGGCTCAATATTTGGCCAGTTGCTGTGGATAGATGTTTGGTTTTTTTGGTCCATTAAAGGATGTTTAAGTATCGCTTTGAAACTTATCTGGTCTCTCATCAGTTACACATGCTTATGGCATTCCTGATAGAAATTGGAAGAGAGGAGAAGGCAAGGTAAGGACAGATTTTCCCTGTTATTAGCAATTAGTGGATCCAGATTTTATTTTCCTGTACCATTTTTTGCCAGGAGCAGCTGCAAAGAGAGAATTACACTGTGACCTTCACAGCACTTCCTAGTGCCATCATCAATCAGATCTGGCAGGAGCTTTATCACATCTATCAGTGTGGCTCATAAGCCACATGCTGCCTAGTCTGGGGGGGAAAACAAACAAACAATGGGAGCTACTGTAGGGTTTGTTTAAAATAAAACAACCAGGAGTGAGCTTTTCCTGTATGTGCCAGCTTTGTAGGCAGATTTCTTTTTTTGCCGTGTGCTGGTGGGCTGATTAATAAAAGATGATGGAGGCAGTGGAAGAGGCTTTCCCTACATCTCAATGGCACTGGCAACTCATTCATAAGCAATTGCAGCTTCAGTCTTTCTCAGGCGATGCTCTTCAGTCTCATTCTAATCGTTAGCATTATTTTTACAAAGGAATTTATGCAGTTAGATTAATTCAGCTTTTTTCTACACAGGTAAATGTTATAGAATAAATAAGTGTTTCAGACATCTCTGATTCTTATATGAAATAACATAGCTTTCTCAGATTAAATGGCTAGCTATGTTTAATTTTTTTTTTTTTTATTTGTGGGATCATGTGTGCCTTTGCATGCTACTCTTAAGTCTCTTCCTGGGGCAAGTTCACAATGTAGCAGCCAAGGTCAGCTGATCAGCTGCAACATCTCCCTTTTCAGCATGCAAAACATTATTAACACCCTGTTAAGTGGCTGGCTTGTTTTCTGTTTGGTTGGTTGGTTTTCCCTGTTGACCTTGGTCTGGTTATAGAGTTCTACTAAAATTTAAAACATTTTGTGTTCTTACGCTTTTTCATTGTTACACCAAGTTCACTGCCGTTTTAAAATTCCTTTTTTCTCCTTTTCTTGTCGTCTGCAGTAGGTAAAACTTTCTTGCTTTCCTTTCCTGGGCTCAGTACAGTGACAGTTTGACAGGTTGTCACTTTGTGCCTGACTTGCTTGAAGGCACAGTCCTTGCTGGCAGGTAGATGGAAGAGCAGGAAGCAATGGGGACAGGCAGAATTGCTACTGTATGTGTAGTTCTAGCTGCCTTCATTGTGATATGCTTGTGTGTGTATGTGATATCAACAAATGAATATGTAGATGTAGATAGATCAATAAAGAGTGTGTATATGGGTAGGTGACGTGTTATAGCTGCCTTTGTCACACGGGTTTTCTGAGAAAAATGGCTTATTGCTAATAAATAAATAAATGTACTGTTGTATTTTTGAATAAAAGATTAAGCCTTGAGTTTCAAACTGCAATGTTTGGTAATGTTGATGGTAATGTTTGGTAATTTTGGTAATGTTGATGGCCAACAGCAGGATGTGATCTGTAATTTCTGTGGTTTTTAACCAGCCAGTTCTTGGCAGAAGTCATCTTGGTACCAGATCTGGGCAAGACAGTTTGAAATGACATATGAAAAGAGAAATAGCAGGTGCAAGGAAAATGTGCATAAATTATGAAATACATTTAGGAAAAGGTTATCTACTCTGTCAGAAAAAAGAAATCATGTGAACTGGCTAGCTGGTTATGGAAACAATTACTTTTGTTTTTCCTCAGTGTGTGCTGTGTCGGTTTGCCAGGCTGTATAGCCCCAGCTGCTGCACTAGGCAGGGCACTGGCTGCAGTGCTCAGTCCCTGCCCCACGGACCAGCAAACCTGAGGGGCAAGGAGCCTGCCCAAAACTGTACTGCCTGTTGTCCATCTTTGGTACCAGCCAGGTAGCGTGGCTGCACAAACACTCAGTAGGGAGGCTTTAAGAGTCCAAAGCCATAAGCAGTCCCATCTCAGCAGCAGAATGAGGGAGCAGAGGGAAAGCTGCCAGCAGGAGCTGGTCTGAGATGCTGAGTCCTGTGTCATTGTTTGTGGGCTCCTTCTTCATGAGGATGCAGCAAACCATCTGGCTGCCTGCTGCAGGTCAGACCAAACAAAAAGACATGGTTTCAGCCCTGGAAACAAGGTGGGCCATCATGAGGAAGAGATGAAATGGCAGGAGTTGAAAATAGGAGAGATAATGCAAAGGGCAGAGGGATGAGTTAAGGAAGAGGGCTGCCGACTGTCACCAGGGTGGTGGTGGCTGGGAGCTGAGCTGCTGAGGGGCTGCTCTGATGCTGTTCTGCTGCTGCATCTTAGCATAGATCAAACAGAAAGAAATTGCCCCTTGGAGGGTGAGGTTTATTCGTGTAATGCAGTCCATGCTAGGGAATAGAGTGAAATACTGGGTTTGTCACTGGCTGTAAGAGATCAGGGTGAAGAAAGTAAATATCTGTAAATGTTAGGAAGCCCACTGATTCTCAGCTCTGTTACTAGGTAACATTATCAAAAGAATACTCTTTGGAAAATTGAAAGATCTGGCTCTTGGAAAGGGGAAAAAGTATTCCAACTGAAGAGCTTCTGAGAATATACAAACTCTTCTCCTTACCTGATCCCTCTGTCTGCACCATGTGTTTGTCATTAGGACCATGAAAAGCTGCCAGTCTCCTTAGAGGAGGAATGATGGGTGCATGGTGGGTCCTTCAGGAAGAACAGGGAGAGCTGAGAGGAGACAAGGGGCTAGGTCAGGCCACAGCATTTTGTTTTTGAGCTTAACAGGAATGAAATCCACCCTGAAGAGTCTTGGGGAAAATTCTGGATGAAGGCCAGCATGAATAATGCTGAGTGCAGATGGGTGGGACCCCACCTGGTTACAAAAACAATCCTATTTCCAAGGTTAGCTATTTCTGCTGAAAAGGGGGATATTTAACAAGTTAGGTTTCATTTAAAAGGAAAAAAAAAAAGCCAGTTGGAGACCTTAAGAAAACAAACCCAAATAAAAAAATCTAAAAGTCTCTCACTTCAAAAATTAATGAAAACAAACCCCCAAACATGCAGACAGCTGAAAGCACACTCTAAAATCCCCAGATAAACAAAACAAGTGTCCTCTGGGGAAAGGAAGAGTTGTTCCCTCTCTGGGAAAGTTTGTCTATTCTTGCGGCTTGTGAACTTTTCATCTTCTCTGGGACTTTCTGCTGTCTTTGGTTTGCTTTTTTCAGCTTCTTGGTCTTCATTCCCTGGAGCCTAGAAAAGTGTTTATGCAAGCACCAGACTTCAAGTAAATGAATGACGAGTGCTGTTCCTCAGGGGTTGGTTTTGGGACCAGTCTTGTTTAACTTTTTGTCAGTGACTTGGGCAGTGGGATTGAATGCAACTCAGCATACACCAACCTCTACTCCTGCAATTTGTGGCCATCAAGACGCCTTTCCCCTTGTGACAGCTGCATCCTGAGCATTATTCTAGAGCTAATCTGGAGCAAACTGTATTCAATAGGCCCCAAAAATGCAACAGTTATTTGAGTCTGACTCAAGTTTCCATTAGTCTCCAATTGACTACTGTTCTGTCTGTCTGCAATGACTGAGCCTCACAGCCTCTCAACACTGCTATTTCCTTCACATCCCTTTGGATCTTCCTCTTTATTGTTGTTCGCAAAACACTGAGTCTGGATTTTGCATATGTGAAAATCTTGCTAAGAGCTGTCCCCCCCTTGACCTCATTTTTTTAGATCTCTCAATTTTCTGTCCTCTTGCCTATAGTCCAACTATGGAACTTTTAAAAGTGGTCTGGGTGTAAAAAATAAGTTGTAGTGAAGGCTTGTCTGTAAACAGTAGCTCTCTCTACAACCCAAGGGCAAGTAGATATGTAAGAAGGCCCAAACGACTGACTGTCACAAAGAGACAGCTAAAATACTGATTAGATTCAAAGGAAAGCAAAAGTTGTCTCGAAGAGGTATGATGTTTGGGGATTCTAGACTTCCTCAACCCTTTTTAAATCCTTCAGAAAAATTTGTTTTCTACCACAATAACATATTTTAAAGCATTATGGAACTAGCTCTGCTGTTCTTGCACTTGGGATTCTTGTCTGAATCATGGTCAGCACACCTACAGGCTCCAGGATTTAAGTTCAAAGTCAGATTGCCCTCAAGTTTGTTGTACTATATGGGAGCAAAGGTGAAGTCCATCTTCAAGACTTGGGGTCATTTGATCTAGGTTTCCTGACATACCAGCTCTTACAGAACATCCAGCTGTTCTGGGGTTTTCTGCCAGCTTTAAAGAAAAACAACCAAATAAAGAAAAAGTACTCTGCCAAATAGGAATCAAACCTTAGCCTGGTTTGTATGTGCTTTAAGTAGTCTCAGTCTTTGCATCGACACTGGTTAAGCTCTTCTTTTGCTTCAGGGAGGTAACTTGGAAGCAGTATTTGTGAACAAGTCCAGCCCTTTCCCTGCACATTGCTGTAGGGAAGGGCTGTTACCTACTAAGTTTTTCCCTCTGTGAGATAGGATCTGAACAACCCAGAGCAAGACCTACATGTAAATAATGTGAAAGTAAAGAAACATGAAATGATGCTGCTTTCCAAGGTGTGATTGCAGAGTTGGTCTTTGCCAGGAGGCATCACCTGGATGGCCCATACTCAGCCAGGACCAAAGGTGCCTGCAGATAATGCAGCAGGAATGTGCCCTTGCTCAAGTGATAGTTTGAGCTGTGTGTAGAAAGCAAAAGAAGCATGGCCCTTCTAGCAAGTTGTCATCAGTGACTTAAAAAGCACTTGGTACCTTAGAGCAGCTCTTTATATGTTAATAACTCGTTAAAGTCTAATGACTTGATGAAATTGGGCAAGCAGTTGGAACTGGAAATGGCAGATGTTTGGGGTGCAAAGGGAAGGAGAGAACCGACAGGCTGAACGCTTGAAATAAATGCATAATAAAGTTGTAAGGATTTTGGTACACTGGTCACCTCTCATCAGCCCTGCTAGTGCCTCAGCACCCCTGAGATTTCATTACAAACCCACAGACTTCTCTAATGAAGTGCAAGGAAAGGAGAGAAGCATGTAAGAATCCTTTAGCATCTTTTCCATTTATTTGTTTTGCCCCCCTGCTTTTTAAGCTTTCTTTTTAATTCTTGCAATGCTAGTGAGTTTAGGAACACTCCTAAATTCTGGGATAAAGAAGCTTTTATCTACTTCACCTGGAAACCTTTCTGACATGATGCCAGGTGTTGCATGCCTAAAACCTTCTGCCGCAGCACCTTTGAACTGCGGTTTGCAGGGTTACCTCACCTGCCCCTTGTGCCCAGCAGTCTGCAGCAAACACCTCACCTGCTGATTTACACTCCTTGCATGAGTGGTGCCACTCAGTGCTCTATTTGCTATTGAAATTACAGACCGTGCCCTTCTCCCACTGAGCCAGCAGAGGAAAGCTGTGCAGGTTTTCTCACTGGCGTGGGACGTGCTGAGACCCTCCACACGTATGTGTGCTTATCTTTGATTGCCTTCACCAGAGTCAGCTGTAAGAGCTGACCATCCTGGATCAGTTCAGTTCATGCCAAAATAATCCCTCCCCTATTCATTCCAGCTGCACGCAGTGCAATGAAGCAACAAAAAGTATGTGGATAATTGCAGAGCTCTAGGAGGGGTGGAACAAGACATGGCTCTCTGTGCACCATAGCACTTCATGGGGTTGTTTTGTTACAATCAGTAATAAAGAGCATTTTTGTATAGTTCAGTAATATAAAAGTAATACTGAGCAACTGCACCTTGTGATGAGAGTTGCCAGGGTGTAACTACATAAAAGCAGACAAAGGTTTTTGCCTGGATTGGAGAAATTGTTATTAGAGGCATAATTCTCCAAAATTGTAGTTGTTGGACCATCTGAAGTAAGCCTACCTAGGAAAATACTTAATTCCTTTTGCCACTGTTTCTTTATTAAAGAGAGAATTTCTTCCTGGTGAGATTTTTGTAAGGAGGAAACTTTGCATACACTAGTGGAAGTTGTCCAAAGCTAAAGGGGAAAATGCCATTTCAAACTGTTAAGTACAGAATTAATAAAGGCCACCTGAAAAAACAAATGTTCATTGGTTGCTGATTTTGTGTGTAAAGTGCATTTTCTTATGGAATTATTATTTATACTGTAGTAAACCCCAATACAGAATTAAATAATTTTATTCAGTTTTTAATTTGGCATTATAACCAGGTGATGACTCTTCCTTTCTATGCTTAAGAATTAACATTCTTGTCTACAATAACTCTTTGTTTGCCTGTAGGCAAGTGAATTTTTGTCATTGATTAATTCTAGAAAGATCAGGGACTTGGGACCCTAATAATAGGACTGGTGGGAGACACTGAACACCAGCATAGAGCCCTTTGAGTGGAGAGAATTGAGAATTTTCATTGCTGTTGCCATTATCTTGTTTTACATTCTGCTTGTCTGCCAGCTAGTAACAAAGATTACTAGAATCTGGGCTTTTGAAAATCCCATTATTTTCCTTTCTTTATCTGATCACACCATGGAATTATGTCACTGAATTCAAATTCTGACAGTGGTAGACTTCGTGTCCTGGATGATTAAACATTTTGTCAGCATAAAGTTGCATGTTTTCTAATTTAGGAATCAGAGGGTTGCTTCCCATCTGCTCAGTGTGAGGGCTAAGAAATAGCATTATTAAGCTAGCAAAACAACTGTAAAATATGTATTAAGACTAGCAAGTGGAATAATTTGAGTAGTTTCCTATTGCCCTAGCTTCTTTACTTCCCAGAGGCTTTTTTCCTACCTTCTTCATACGTGCATCCATTTTCAAAGTCCCTCAAAGCAAGAACTGTGTATTCTGGATAAATAATGTGCCACCGCTCTTTTGCTATGTAGTTATTGTAGGATTTCTACTTGTTAGGTCAGATTGGTATCATTTTCCAGATGAAAAATAGTGACTTCTGAAGGGAAGATTTAGAATGATGTATTGATTGTGGCTGATAGCTGCTTTTCCAAATGATCATCTATCAGCATCTACTCATACAGGCACTTAGAATGACCTTAATCTAGCTGCAAGTCCAAAGATGACAACATATCTGCTGGACTTGAAAAACATTAAGCTGGTTTGTATGCACACTTCACTTGAAAATATCCTGCCCCAAAACAACCATATTAGTTGTTGTTTATGCTTATGCTTGTTCTTAAGCAACAGTCTGCCCCACACTGGAGATATTTTGGATCCATGTCTGAATGGTACCCTATCCTCTATATATGAATTTTGCCATCCTTTTTTTTAGCCTTGCCTTACTCTTTGATTGAGTACCTGTGTCTATTGTTAATTTTCATGTGTGATGAGTTTCGGATAGGATCAGTATCCTGACAAATTGCTTTAGAAGACAAATGGTGAGCAAGTGTCCCCATTGTAAGAAATGAGACCAAGGTGCTCCGTCATGGAGATTTTTGGTCTCTCAATAAAGAATCTTACTGATGGGAACTTGTTAGGGTCTGCTTTCTTATCAGAAGACCATGGGAATAAATTATATAGGGGATTTCATTTCAGATTACTTTCAATCACCGTCCTTCAAAGACAGAATGCAACTTGACATGTGCAGCCAAAGGCAAAGTGAAACAGAAGGCAACTTGGACATTGATTAAAGATACAAATGATTGCAAATAGTAATAAGATTTGTGAAATAAGATGCTTATCTAAATCAGGTGTAGAAGAGCAGTAGTGGGATCCAGAGGGGTAGTAAAGGGGTATTTAACTGCATATTTAACTGCATTATTCAGTGAACTCTGGGGCTGGAACTAAATTGCTATGGCTGAAGTGGTGCTGGTAGGGTAGGAAAAGCAAAGGTACTGAGTTCAGTGCAAGCCCTGCTTATCTGTGGGACTTGAGGGAATGAAGAGGCATGCTGTTTTTTAAAACCATTTTCATTATGTTTGTGGTGGCCTATCACGTTCGCTGTTCTTGGTAGATGTGTGTCAACTATGAGGCAAAAGTGCTTTCTTTCCATCCTCCCTTTTCTTAAGACAGTGGGATGAAATCTTTCATTCATACATCACATTTGTTATGTTTTTCACACCAGTTTTGAGGCATGGAGAAAAAGACCATGATGAGTCTGTGACAGGAAGAAGCCAAAGTTAAAGTAAAATGAGAGTGTATTTTTATGAAGTTATGTTACATTTACCAATTTTGAAGATTAGCATTTGGAAATGTGCTTCTTGACTGAGGATAAACTGTTTTAATCTATTCACATCTAAATTAGCACTCAGCTATTGGTACTTGCAAGGCACTAAGTAAAGCACTCAGACCATCTGTTGAGAAAATGGGAATATGAAACTAAGTGTCATTTTATCTTCACAAGTCCTGCCTTGTAACAGCAGCCTCATGTGAATGCTGTGTGAGTCTGAAACTGAGTGGGCTCTATGGGATCTCCACTGTGGCTCTCTGTGGTGCCAGTTGATAGGTTCTTCAGAAAATGCAAGTTTAGATATTTGTCTCATTTCTCTTCTCAGCAAAACTGGTTAAGCGCAGTTAAAAGATGACATGAAAATGATAAATAATAATAGCACAAGTAAATATATTTGAGTGTAACACATCACTAAACAACTTTCTAACTATATTTAAATATGCTCCTGTAATGGGAAAGCTCTTTTCCACTTTCATTTTAGTAAACATGGGATCAGATTTCCAAATGAAAGGCATATGGAACCTGATAGGCACTTAAGAGTGGGATGCATTCTGCCTGACTTGAGCCACACATGGCAGAACAGGTCTGCAGCTGAGCTCCTTCCCAATAGACCTTCTGTACAATCAGGGGATACAAATTGGCTTCTCTAGGATGTAATTAATCTGATCTGTTCTAGACATCTATTTTAGGGAGCCTGCATTTCTCCATTGACTGTGCATTGAGCCTAGGGCAACTAGCTGAGATACAGATGACTGCTTTGTAAGCACTGGCATTTAGTCAGAGCAATGTCACTGCTAAAGCTCAAATGGCCTGCCTCAGCTTTCAACCCTATAAAATGAGCAGTTCTTCTGAATTAAAGGAATTTATTCAGGAGGCTTAAAACAAGATAATCATTCTTTGCATTTGCATTATATAAGTGTACTCCTACTTTGGGTTTAGTTAGTGCTTACAGAAAGGTCTGTCACAACATCCTTGCATGGCTATTTCAGAGCTTTGATGGCTTGTGGTATTCAGGGAAGACATCTTTGGAAAGAGACTGGAAAGGCAGGAAGGAAAATTCTTACTCGTGTTCTTCTGGGCATTGCTGTATAATTTTAGTTTTCTGATTTATGAGTAGTTTGCCATATTGGTCACATATAAAATTATTTGCATACCAAATGTGAGTTCATTCGGTTGTGAGATTTTTATTTAGGCTGCTGCTCTCCATGTCTAACTAATTAAGATGTCATGCATTTGAGTA
>WAAG01007773.1:0-10772 GCA_013390105.1 Tichodroma muraria | reverse complement strand
CTAACTTTCTGTACTAACCAGAAACGCAAGATTGAACAAAATGAGAGCATCAAGCCTTGGTAAGTACTTCTATGCTTTCTTCAAAACTGTATCCAAGATCCCTAGCAAAATACCACAAGGTGCTGCAGGTGGTGGTAGGAAGGGATTGGTTGTAAATATATTTACACAGCTCTCCTTACCTTTCTGTCCAGAGAACTGCTGATTTCTTTGACAGTTGAAGACCTTAAATGCAACAAAATGTAAAGGACTGGGCAGGGATTAAGGATTTCAAGTGCAAGGAGCAACCCTCTGGAGATGCCTCCCTTTCACTATTGACCTTGATTTAGAAGAAACTGGTTTGTACTAGCAACCATATTGCACATAGGTGCTTATACCTCCTCACGAAGATACTAGTAAATACAACATTGGATAGGATTTCTTGACTTAAAACTAGTGTGTAACTAGTCTTCTCCCCTGCAAAGTAGGGAAGTCTGACCTAATCTAGTGAAATGTATTGCAAGTGTAGTTCTGAAATAAAACCACATACTGTCCAACAAGCCTACATTGAGAGAGGCTCTTAGTTGCAAAATGGTGGAAACCTCTAAATTTTTTAATTCAAGCAACCTCATTTGCTGATCACAAATATATCTGGGGAGAATTGACCTCAGCTTCTTTAAAGATGGCTAACAGGTGCATGTCTCTCCTTTTGTTGCTATGTTCTTCTTGGGTCAGTGGAGGATGTCTGAGAGAAGCCAGTGCTGTGAAAGGACGCTCAAATCCGTGTCTGCCTCATCCCTGGCACTGAGATTCCTGTGTGGCACATACCCCTGTGTCTTTGCAGGGGACCTGATGCTTCTCTGCTTCATTTAGGGAAGCTTGCCCACTTTCCCTGAGTCTTGGTGAGGATTTTCAGCTTTCCCTGAGCTGTTGAATTTTGATGTAGAAACAGGAGCACTAAGTAAACTAGGTAGTGCTTCCATTTGCTGAGTTGGTTCAGTTGAGTGTGAGTTGTGGGGTAGAAAAGACACAGGCTTAAACTCTGTTATGGACAGCAGGTCATATAGATGAATATATATAAATACAATACATGTATTTATACATGAGTTATATATATAAATACAATACATGCATTTATACATGTGCTATATATACAATATATAGAAATATAATACACATAACCTATTGCAGGGGAATTCTAAAGGCCTCCAAGAGAGATTTCTTCCTATTGCTTCACATGCATTTCCGTTTTTCTCATAAACTGAAAACACCAAAACTTTCTACCTTTCCATACTCCATCCTTAAAGAGTATGGAAAGTGTATTGTTTTGGTGGTTTTTTTTGTTTGTTNNNGGGGTTTTGTTTTGTTTTTTGTTCAATACTTTCATTTGCCATGCTTCTTGGGGATTTCAAAACCTTGCCAGTAGGTATTTTTAAAATTGGTCACTCCTCTTGGTTGTCACATGTCAGCACAAATCAAAATACTTGTCAACTATTTTTCCAATAAACAGCTTTATTAGATTCATCTTACAGTGTAAGGGTTTGTATGTAGTCTGCTTCTGTGAGGGTTAATAATATGCTTGAATCTTACTTCTAGGAAAAGAGACTGGAGTAGGAATTATAACGTATTCAATTTCACCTGGAGAACAATGTCCTGAGGATTAAAATACATCAAAAAATTAAATAATTCCCTTTGGAATGTGAGATGTGGATAACTGTGTGCATGCCTCTGTTACAACTTTTGCTTATCTAGTTGCACTCTCTTCTATTTAATTATCAGGTAGGAGCACAAATCAAAAAAATATAAAAAGGAAAAGGTAGTTATGATAGCCCATTGGTTCTTTATTTATGTAAGAAAATACAGTCTCTACTGATGTGGTATTTATTGACCTTAAACCAAATTTCAGAAGGTAAAATAAACAATGTCCCTAATGTAAAACAAGAAAGACTACATGATTGTTTAATTCTCACAGAATTACTCAGAATGAACTTTCCCACTCTTTTCATGGTTGCCTTGTGGTCTCTAAAAGCACAGTGCTGCATTGTTATCAGAGAAGATAAGGTTTTCCACAGAGATGCAGGATAACACCCCTGCTAGGAATGCACTGCTCCAGGGGGGAGAAAGCTAAAGGTGGGCCTACTTGCAGCTTTTGCTTTCATTTGAAAATAATTATAGCATTTAGGCTGTTGGTGACATTGCCTCTGATAATTCCAGCAGGTTAGAGCATCTGAGTCTGTTTCACATGTAATACATGGAAGTATTTTGCATATTTTTTTAATAATTGCCATTTTTTCCTTCATGTGTTTTATTACAATATGTTCTACTCAGCTCCAAATTTCTCTGTCCGAATCACGCATGCTCCAAGAAGCTGAGCACACTGCATAATAAAAACAGCCTTGTTTTTGCTCCCACATAGCTACTGAGTCCTTCAGATAAACAAGGGAAACCCCACAGGAATAGGGACTGTTCTCTGAGGAGCTGGGAGTGAGCTGCAGCCTTCCTGCCATACCCTGAGTGCCTGACCCAGGAGACAGGGATGTTTTCTCCCACCACTTGTCCTCTGGTAGCTGTCATGCTTCCACCCACAGCAACGTGAGGATAGTCACGTATGTACATGTATAGCTGTGTGGAGATACATGTCTATCCATCTATCCATCTATATATATGTACATCTTTATACGCACAGATGTGTCGGACGAGACCATGTGCAGTGTCGCCATTGTGTGACATCTGCACCAGAGACTGCTGTTTCACAGTGACTTTAAATCTAAATGTAGGCTGCTACTACAAGATATGATCCGGCTCATTCCCCCTTCCTTGCTCTTGCCCTGCAGAGACACCAGCAGAAGCTGTCACTGGCACGTGGTGAGCTGGCTCCATGCCCTCCTCTGGCTCACCCATAGCCCAGAAATGCTGCCTTCGGCCCAAAGGAAGTCATGGCAATGAGGGATCAGGGATGACATCAGTCCCTCTCAGAAGCAGCCCAGGTTAACTTTTTGTAACACCACAGCTTTCAGGAAAGGCAGGGATGAAAAAAACACCAGAAACAACCATCTGATTTGAAATAGCTACTTGCACACTTGCATGTGCTTCTTTCACTTGTACAGACTGCACTGAAAGTCATCTGAGTATCTCAGAAAGTGACTCTCCAGTTGTTTTCTCAGTGTTGGTGACTCATTTCAAAGAGAACATCCAGCCTGGCCTAAGGGATTGCAAGTTCTCTAATCAGGAAATAGTTAAGATGAAAGCACCCTGCAAGTATCTTGGAGAAGGGAAGGGGAAGTAGAGAGAGCATCAACAGGAGTTTTTCATTTATATTCAATTCTACATCTTGTCCTCTCACAAAGTATATGATTTATCTCATGCCAGTCTAAAAAGAGAAGTAGAGGAATACCTTTGGAATTTAAACTCTTAACAATGTCAGAATTACCTTTTGTCCTGACTTTTCTGGGTTTTGTATTATTTTTATTGTAGTTATATGTTATAGTTACTCTAAATTAAACTGTTACTCCTTGACATGCATCAAAGAGATTCCTTAAGAACTTGATTTTTTTCCACTTAAATAGAACTCAACATGATTAGATCTAAATCTTTAATGAGGATCACTTATTTCCTGTGAAAATTGTATCATGATAAATTAAGAAGAAAGAAAAGGAGGATCTTAGGTCATGCTCTGCACACACTTCTTTACTGCTAAGCCTGTCAAACCCTTGGTTAAGAGCTCTGGTGTACCCTTCTCGGCCAGCTGAAGTTAATTCTACCCTTGCATGGCTGAACTACTTATGATTCAGCTGCTGAACTGCTTGGCATTTAAATATTAACAAGAAACAGGGATCTTTTGCATTAACGTGACTCTTCCAGTCACAATGGCTTAGCAGATGAAGTAAGACTGGTTCAGCTTCCATGCATGGGGAGGAGGGAGAGTGATATCCTTGGCAACTGTGCCAAGGCATGTCCAAGCCGTAAGAGATCTGTGTCATTCTGTTGAGATGAGCTGATTGTGAAGTTCCTGTATAGTGTCTCTTCCTTCTGTCTTCTTTTTCTCCTGCCTGAACTTAAGTAACAATTCAGGACTGACAGAAAGGAGCTAATAATCCATTATTTCTGCTCCATAGTTAAGCTTTGTCATGTGTCCACTTCTTTACAACCTCCTAATTTGTCATATTAGCAGAGCTGTGTTTCCTTATCACAACTTTTTTTATCACGAAAGGATAAGATCAACTGAACTGTTTCTAAATTGTCACTGCTAATACTTCAGTCAGACACAGAGCTATTTCTCTGATTAAAGTGATGTGCAGTAATACCAGGAGGTGTTGGATTATGTCATGTTTTTTCCCCTTGTGCTGACACTGTTACTCAAACATTGCTTGAGCAGAAGCGTAGCAAATCCAGGCTGAAGGTTGTTCCTGGACTCCTAAGCACATCATTTGTATCATCCACTTGCAAATTCTTCTCTTTCCATCATTCTGCTTCTCATAAAACTGACTTTTAGAACGTGGGGGAGGAGTTGGCAGGCCTTCTGCAGGGAACGTGGGAAAGGGTCTCTCAACCTGGAGCAAAGCAGTTTCTTCAGCCACCAGCTGGGATGTTTGCAGCTTTTTTGGCATCTTGTCTCATGCCCAGATGACAAAAAGGTTTATTATTCTAGGCATTAGGGTGAATGCTCCCCACTTGTTATTCATCTTTGGTACGATAAATTTGGTGATGAAACCCTGAAGAGTTTTTTAATGGTGTTTTTTTGCTTATGCAGAGGCTGAAGGCCAGTAACATTATAAAATGTCATGCCTGCCCTCCCTTAACCGTGTTTAAGTATTAGAAATAATTTAAGGTAAAAGTGTTACCTTACATGTTGTTGCATTACCTACAGCAACGATCAAATAACTGTATACACTCTGAGGTGTGAGATGTGGCAGCCATTCTTGGCCAAGGCTGAAGGCTCATGGCAAGCCTTTGCCAGGGTAACAGGCAAACATTCTATGGGGCGTGTTGTCTGGAAGAAATGTCAAATAATCCTCAGGGTCCAAATAACCTTGAGAGGGCCTCATCTAGTGCGGTGTCTCATGTGGGGCATTGTACTTGAGGGGTAGTTTGGACCATAAAAGAGATTTCAGTACAAAAAAGGAATATTCAGAAGTTCTGAGGATGCAGCCTGTGAGAGGTTGGGGAAGGGCTTTCAGTTGTTTAGCAGAGAGAAAAATGAGGAGAGGCATCAAAATAGTCTTCAGGTACGTTAAGGCTGTGAAAAAGTGAAAAGCAGCATGTTCCCCATGCATTCTGTGGGTGGAACCAGAGAAAATGGGCTGAAAATTATCTCAAAAAAGAAGAGATAATGCATGTTAGAAGCACTTTTTCTTAGATTAACAGTTTGAAGGTTGGGTTTGATTTCCAGGTGAAAGGTTGGACTGATTTCCATGAGGAATGAGATAGCTGGTCTCACCTAGGATGAGAATGATGAACAGCATCACTTCCTCAATGTTACTTTCAGCCATATTCTTTGATTGAGCACAAGCTATTTATGTTGTGTGCATTCTCATATTTTTTTTAACTCTTTCCCATGCAAAAGATTGATCTTTCCTCATGCTAATGCTTAATGATGTCTAAACAAATTAAACTTAAATAATAATAAAGGACATTTCTCGTGAGGATAGCTTGGATTTCCTGGCTGCTCTCTTCAGTGACCTGACAGCTTCTGTTTCCCCATTTTAAATACAGTATGATGGTCATACTGTAAGTGACTAATGAAAAATAGTTTTGACCTCTTGGAAGCTTTAAATGCTTAAATACCATTGCTTCACTTATCATGTTCATAGTTCTTCTCAAATCAGTTTCGTGTTCATTCAAAGCACTCTTCCATAGAACTTTATATTTGGAATTATTCTGTTCTTTTTCTTCTTTTCTTCTTTTATTGTGTTGAAATTCAATTCTACAGTCCTGGCAAAATTGACGTGTACTTCACCTATTCAGCCTTGAAAGCAGCTGCAGGATTGGTTGTTTTCTCACCTCTTCTCAACAGCAATACCTTCCCTTTCTCTCCCTCCCCTTTGCCTCTCAAATGGCCAGAATTTGAAAACCATCTGCTGTCAGGCTGGGGCGTGCTTACTGCTTTCTTTCAGTTTTTAGTTGCTGGCACTTTCCCTCCCTGATGAGAGCACATGGCTGCCCCGAGTCAGCTCCGCGCTCGGCCTCCGAGACGCGGCCTGCGAGGGACGCGACTCGCACGAGTCGCCCCGCGCAGAGCGGGGTAGGACTCTGTGCTTATTAAAGCCCAAGCCTGCAGGAGGAAAATATCCAGCTGAGTGTTTAAAGGAGGGAATGTTGGAGAGGCTCTGACTGAGCAGACATCTCCTTCTGGCGTTGCGGTCTGTCCTTCCTCCCCCCTGCTTCTCTTGTCTCATCCTGCTTCCTCTGATGGCTGCTGCTTTAGAAGTGGCTTTAGCACAAAAGGGGTTTCTTTGAAGTATTGTGGAAATATCATTTCTAAGAAAATATGACCAGCAAAACCCCAGCTTTCTTTTTCAGTTATCTGGCTATAGCACAGCACCAGTATCTGTGTTTCTCCTCTTCTGGTGTAGTATGAAAACTTTCAGTGATTTTTACCGTTCAATTGCTTTTGGCAATCTTCGGTTCTCCATCTTAAACCCACGCACTTGTATAAACATAACTGGCTTCAAGCTGTGTCAAATATAATCACTTAGTTACAAAAACAAAAACACCCAGATATAATTGCTAAGATTCCACTTTTTATAAACATTTTAGACTGAAAATGAGAATTTGGGGTGGCAATCATACCCTGCTTGCTAGCATTTTTCCCTTTTTGGGTCTTCCATTCATTTTTCCCTATTGTCATCCTCTTTCTGTTTGCTAAAAACACATTTTTGCTGCTCTGAGCCCCATAGAAATATATTCTGCTTAAAATGTGTCTTAAAAAACACACAGAGAGACACATGACAATGGGAAATACAAAGCAAAAGCTGAAATATGATACCACCATTCCTTAAGGAGAGGAATACTGAATATTAAGTGAAACCCTCAAGTTTCTTGTGCTGCTGCCTAAAAGCAGCTTGATATGGGTGGTGAGCATTAAAAAACCAAACTATGTTGTGGAAGGAACAGAGTCAGCAAAACAATTCAGAGAATGCATTGGCTTTGTGTTTCTGTTTGAGAGTAAATATTTGTTCTACATTACAGTCAAATAGGAAAAAAGAAACTAAAAAACCATTAAAAAAAAATCAGTGTGCTGGCAAAAACATACCCAGGAGTGGTGGGGCAGAAGAGATTGCAGGGTTTATTTTGAAGAGGATCTTGGGATATTTTTAACAACACCTCCCACACAGTGCTCCAAAGCAATGGATCACTTTTTGTTTTAAAGTTAAAAATACTAACCAAAAAAAAAAAAAAAAAGGCACCCTGTGCTTTTGTGAAAACTGACAGTAAAAGCATGGAAATGCTGTTCTGTACAAATGAGGTCAAAACAGCCCTCACTCCCCCAGCACTTCTCAAACTTGAACTCTCTGAAAGACTCTTCCTGAAATTCAGAAAACACAGTTGCGCTTTGCATGAACATCACAAGCTGTAATAAGAATTCAACTTGTTTTGTACTTGTCTGTAATTCCAGCCTTAAACAAAAAGAAACAGAAACAAAAACACCAAACAAACAAACAAACAAACAAAAAAACAGCCCCCCCCACCTCCCACCAAAAAAACTACTGTGCCAAACAGAAATTTTAAGCCTTGTGGTACCTTCCATGAAGCTGCAGCTCTGGGACTGCTGGGACTCCAGGAAGGTCAGATGAACATGAATTAGCTGTTGATCCATTTGCAGGCTTCACTGCTATGCTTGCCCAGGAATTGTGTAGTTCACTTCCCAAACACACTCCCCAAAACCCTCTGAGCAGAGCCTGGAGCTGCTTTCAGGGTAGGCATGAGCAAGGAGCTCAACCTGAGCAGATAAGGCAAGAGCTGAGTGGGGTCATTGATGTGGGCTGCTGCTCTTGCTGCTGCCCAGGAAGGATGGGGCCAAGCTACAGGCGAGTTGTTACTTACTCTACCTGTGCATTCCCAGAATTTCCTACATGTGCCTGAAGGCAGACACTAAACCTATGGAGATATGCTCCCAGAAGCTTTTGCAAAGCCCATCTGGAAAGGCAGGAATTATCTTATGTACTCATGATAGAAATCCCATGCCTCAACTGTGTTAGTCCGCTGAGCAGTGCTGCAGATGTTCCTGCAGCAAAAGGTGTTTTATCAAATATTTAAGTATGAGTATCATGGTGGTTGCTTGGTTGATTATATGGAAGGTATTAACTACTGAACAGCCTGTAAATATTTGCTAAACTGTAAAACTCAGAAAACTGAAGTGTTCTGAATAAGATTGAAAAAAATCCTTTGAGAATCTTTTCTAGCTCTTCGTACAACCTGGGTATAAATTCAATTGTAAGTTACATTATTTTCTTCTCAAATGATAAAAAATACAGAATTCCATAGTAATATAGCTGAATTGCTGAGAATTCCAAAGCTTTGTTTTCTCTGTGGTCCAATTTGCTCTGTTGACAAAGAGAAAAGCGTGTGGTTAATATTACTAGAGAAAGTACACGCTTTCATTGATGGAACTGCTTTCATTTACTTGGTTTTGGAATACATGGGTTTACTTAGGGAAAATCCAGATGCAGATGATTAGATGAAAGGGAAAACCACCAAAAACAATAGGATGAGACTGAATCTGCGGAGCCACCATAATATATCTGCGTATCTGGATCACTGTTTTCTCATAATGAGTAACAGGACCCGGAAACCCTTTAACATACGTTGCATTCACAATGAATCAACTCACGGTTTTACTCATATCCTTTTTATACTTTTATAAAACAAAATTTGGATCTGGTTCCAGCAGTTTAGAAACGTTTTATGGCAACTGAGTCAAAGAATTTGGCAGGTTCTGCAGTTTGGAAGGCCACGGGAATGTTTTGAAAAAGCCGTACTAATGTCTTAGTAATAATGAGATAAGAGTAATAAATTTTTCTTTGTTGCAAAAAGTAGGATTCTAATTTTTATTTGAATAGTTAGGGGATATTCACTGTCTAGGAGATTCATGTAGTTTTTGCCTTTCAAATGATAGATTCTGAGTAAGGAAGGAGTCGTCCATGGGGAACATTCTGACTTTTTTCTGTATTTGCATGGAGATGGACGGTTTGATTTGATATGAAGAAATGGACTGCAATGTTTTGTTAATAGCTTTGTTTAGATAGACTTGTTTAGAAATGATTGCAAAAATTTGTGTTCTCTTTCCTTATAAAATTGCAAAACCATTTATAAATACATATTGGTTTTCTAATATCAAGCTTAGTTTTTTGGGGAAGTAACAGAAAGACAATGTAGGATAGAGTTTTTATGTTTAACATAAGGGCCAAAGGTACCTCCCTGGAAATTATGAGTGTAATAACATCAAAAAAATCTCCCCCCTCTTTCTTAAATATTTCAATGTCAATGTGAACCACCATGTCAAAATGTTTAATGTGGCCTACATGATTCTGGTGTAACTAACATGATGTTTTTTCTATTAAGTTTGCTGCCTAGCAAAATATGTGTGTGGTTTTTGACATTAACAATTCCTAACAAGCAGAATCTTGTCACTTATGCTGCACTTTTCCAGAAGGACAGAGATGAGGGATGAAAGAACACATGAGTGCAAAGGGTTAAGGAACTGGTTTCTTGCTGCCACAGTATTAAGTATTTTAGGAATATAGCTGGATCTTCTTGTAAATCAGAGTAAAGTAAGGAGTAAATGCATGGAAGTTAACAGAATACTGTGTGGTTAAAATCAGTGTCTTCAAAGTGTTGGTGTATTTACTCCATTTTGTCAGCTAACATGGCACATGAGGGCCTATTTGTACAGGAGTTGCTGGATCATTTTGTTTGTGCAGAAGTTACTTTGTTGGTGGTTTGGCTCTGGTGTCCTTCCTGAAGCAGGCTGTGTTAAGTGTTGGATGTGATGGTTCCAAGAGGCACCTTGGCAGTCTGACCACTTCCATCAGTAATTAGAAGACTTCAGTGTATTGCAACACTTATGGGAGGAAGGTGTCGATGTGTCGCAGTTGTCAGAGACCTTAAATAAAGTCAACATAGGCTGTACTGGAAGAACGTGAAGAACCTGAGACTAAAATGTTGCAATCTAAATTTCCAGCTTCCCCTATCTGATCATTGAAGCCACTGGTTCCTGATTTACAGAGGAATGAAGCTTGAAAACCACCAGGAACTCAGCAGGGTTATCCCATCTTTGGATCAGCTTACAGAGCTGGAGTTACACTGAATTCTTGTCACTGAGGGTCATTCCTTGGCTACCAGCAGAGAAATTATGTTTCTTTGGCTCTCTTAGGCCTTGAGGCTGAACAAAAACCTTGAGATTTTGATTCTCTCATTAAGTGGTATCTGTCTGATATGTGTACCACTGGGACGCATAGAGGATGCCTTTGGGGTTTAATATACCTCCCCATGTGCTACTGTGATTAAAACACAGTTGCAACACTGGTCTGCAGAGCAGGTGTCCCATCTGCTGGGACAGCAGAGGCAGCAGGGACCTGGGTTTCACGAGCAGCAAATGTGTATGAGCTCAATTATGCAACACAGAGAAGTGGTTTCTCATTTGTGTTTTTTCAGATTAACAGAACTCTGGGGAAAAACAATGTTTGCTCAGCATATTTGTATTTTGTCATAAATTGTTAGCCCCTTTCAGTTATGATGATAAATTATTAATTATTCACCATTTTGTACTCTTCTGTATCTTCACATAGGGTAAGTAG
>WAAG01007770.1:3706-16291 GCA_013390105.1 Tichodroma muraria | reverse complement strand
TAATACTGTGCTTCACTAATGAATGTTTTGCTTGTCAACACCTGTCAGGCTTGCAGTATTTTCTTCCCAGTCATGGAAGGTACTATAGAAATGTCAAGACCTCAAAGGAATTCATCACAAAATGTCTGGGAATAAGTAAAATCTTTATCTGATGTTTTGAGGCACTATGAAAACATCATGATCAAATACAGATAAGATCTTTTCCGGTTTTTTAAAAAAAAATGTCACAATTATATGTGGTTTTAACAAATCTTGCCTCTTGGTTTGCAACAGCCTAATTCACTGATATGTGAAGAAATATATACCTTTATACCTTCTTTGTGTTCATGTTCATTAGAATTTTGGAGATGTTTCAGATTTACTACTGAGTGACCTTCCTGCAGGTAGGGCTCCCCAAATGGCCACATAGTGCAATGTGCTATTACTCCCAGCAGACATGGTACTATCTACAACATCAATAAACCCTTGAGCAGATGTTCAATACCTAAACATAATGACCACTGGGGAGCCATGATAACTGCCTACAAATACATAAAGGAATGTTATAAGAGGATGGGGACCAATTATTCTCATTAGCCAACAAGGGCAGAATAAGAAGGAATGAGCATTCTCTCTAAGCAGAAAATTTTAGCTTGATTTAAGAAATTCTTTAGCTGATAAGATTCAGAAATTACAAAGCAAAACTGCCAAAAGAATTGATAAGATTGTTTTCTTTTAAGATATTTAATGTGGCTTGCTAAGCCTATTTCTGACAAGCAAACACAGGACATAGTATATTTATTTAGATTTATATTTGTCTGAGAGGAATTGTGTGTCTTATTAATGAAATAAAGCTTAACAATGATCTTACTGTGGTTGACCAGAACAACTATTTGTTTCCATTCCCAAAGACTGAATATTAACCAGGAAAAATCATTTTTACAGTGATTGAAACAAAAATTTAAAATCTTGTCAAGGCATTCTCTTGCATGTGTGTGAATATTTGCAGTACTCTGCTGTCAGTCTTTTACCTTAATATTGAATGTTAAGCTTTGCCAAAGCTTTTTCAAACTAGTTTTATGAGCATATGAATAATCTTAGAGCATGGGCATGCAATCTTACAGAAAGTATATGGTATCTATTATATATATTTTACTTCAAAACAGTGTTTTAGGTATGACATTTCCAAAACTTCAGTAGCTTCCTTTCCTAGTCCCTATTGACTCTCAGAAGACTTCCCGTCAGAATCTTCATCAAAAGTGATGGATATCTACAGTGCTTTGAGTTTCAAAAATATCACAATTTGCCTAACTGCAGGAACTGACTGCAGGAATATCCTGAAAGAGAGAAAGCAATATCCTTCTTTTCTTCAGATAGGAAATATTTATTCTTTAGTCAGAAATAGCTTTGAATAGTTATAATAAAATGTATTAGCTTTCTAGTCAATAGTGATAAAACCCATGTAAGATCACTTTTATGAGTTGAACACGACAGAAGAAATGGTGACTTTTATCTCCTGATAACACTTCCAACAGGCCTGAGTATAGCTACACCTTGCAATCTTGTATTGTATACTAGTTTCATTGCACTATTTATGAGTTGAATATGCAGATTTCATGTTGCTATAAGGTCTATTCCCGTATCAAGGTATGCCTCTATTCTCTGTTCTTGGGTAGATTAAGTTAAAATAGTACCTGCACTTCTGTCATTTTGTAGCCATCATTACGCATTGTTATCAGACACCTTTGTATGTGAACTATAGAATAATTACTTTCAAGAAATTTGATCAGAAACTCAGCTAAGTAGCATTCAACTAAGAAGGCTCTGAAGCACATTGATGCAGTAGGATTTGAAGTGCATTTGCCAAATTATGATCCTCTATACCTTGATATTATGTTGAGGCTATAAGTTAAATTTACATGGCAACTGAAAACAAACATAATGATTTTCAGCTATGCTGGGAAATTTCTCTAATGATCTTAAAAATTGTGAAGAATAAAATGATTTCTATAGTTTTTTGAAATATTTGGTTTTTGTTAATTTTAATGTCAGTAAATCAAGATTCACAAGGATTATATGTCTCATTTTTCACTATGTGTTAGACATCCAAGATTTCCAAGTTAAAAACCTTCTCTGACCAAACATCAACATTCTTCTGTACCATGCTCAAAGAATAAAATATAATTTGATAGATACTATCTTGATTGGTTTAACAAATATGAAACTTTCTCAAAAAAACCCAAAAAACTCTCAAAAATATCTCAAATATTCCTCATGCTTCAGCAAGAATTCCTGAGAATGATGGGTACAAACCACAGAATCATCAAATCATGAAATTTGGAAAAGCTCTCTTAGGTGACCAAGTCCAACTGTAAATTCCAACACAAGTACCACTTCACGAGTGCCACCACAGTGACCATTAAACCATATCTCCAAGAACCACATTTACACCTTTTTAAGCAGTTCCAGGGATGGCAATTTCTCCAATGACATAGGAAGCCTATTACAATGCCTGACCACTCTTTCAGTGATGTCATTTTCCCTAGTATTTAATCTACATTTTCCCTGATGTAACTTGAGGACATTCCCTCTTATCCTGTCACTTTGGGGAGAAGAGACTGACTGTCACCAGGATACAACCTTCTTTTAGACAGTTGTGGACAGTGACAAGGTTCTCCCTGAGCATCATTTTCTCCAGGATGAACAAACCCATCTCCCTCAGCCAATCCTCATAAGACTCCTGCTCCAGACTATTCATCAGCTTCACACCCATGTGATTCCGACAAATTTCTTTATTCTTGTTTTTTGTCTGGATTCTGTAACTGCAGTACCTATGTCTGTTCATTAACTTATGGTCTGAAACAAATGACGTATTTCTTTAAAGAAGGAAAGCATTGAAAATTTAGGTTATTTCTGTAGGAGAAAATTAAACTTGTCCAAGAACATATTGGAGCACTGAAGTTACTGGCACAGGAAAATACTTGGGCACGCTAGTATAATTTCACTGCCTCCAAAATAAGTTTTCTAAATGCAAATTGCCCACTGGTAATGATTCCTGGAAGGTTCTTACCCCTAAGCTATGGAAGTTGCTGGGGAAATCCTAGCCAGCATGTGCCAAAATCGTGCTTGAGGGTGTTCTAAGATTTACCAGTGTAGAAGATCCCATTAAAATGCTTTAGAATTATATGCTTTTGAATGGCACTATATATTTTACTAAGAGAGCCCTACATAATGCCTAAAATTACTTGTTCTGGTCACTTCAGTGCCTGGTAAAATCATGGAAAAGATTATTCTAGGAGGTATTTGAAAACGCCTGGAGGGCAGTGCAGTCAGTTACAACCAACATGGCCTCATGAGGGAAGAGTCCTGCTTCTTGAACCTGATTTCATTCTATGACAATGAAGCCACACAAGTTAATCTAGGAAAACCAGTAGGTACAATCTTTTTGGACTTCAGCAAAGCTTTTGATACTGTCTCTTGCAGGATCCTTCTGGACAAAATGTCCATCACACAGCTGGATGACCAAGTTGGGAGAGGAGCAACATTCCCAAGTATGGTGGGGGAGCAATTGGCTCACAGGTCAGGCACAGAGGGTTGCGGTGACTGGAGTGACATCAGACTGGCAGCCAGACACTAGTGGGGTTCTGCAGAGCTCATCCTTAGCACAGCTCTCTTCAACATTGTCATTAACTACTTGGACACAGGACTTGAAGAAACATTAAGTTTGCAGATGACATTAATTTGGGAGAAGCTGTTGACCCACTTGAGGGCAGAGAGGTCCTGTAGAAAAACCTCAACAAATTAGAGAGATGGGCAGTGACCAAATCTATGAAGTTTAACAAAGGCAAGTGCCAGATTCTGCACCTGGAATGGGGCAATACTGGTTGTGTGTATAAACCAGGGAATAAATAGGAGAGCAGCACTGTGGAAAGGGGCCTGGGCATCCTGGCCAATGGCAAGTTGAACATGAGTTGAATATGAGCAGTGTCCTGGCAGCCAGGAGGGGCAACCTTGTCCTGGGGGGCATCAGACCAACACTGCAAGCCAGGCAAAGGAGGGGATTGTCCTGCTCTGCTCTGCACTGGGGCAGCCTCGCCTGAAGTTCTGTGTGCAGTTTTGGTGCCACAATACAAAAAAACTTTTAAGTTATTAAACAGCGCCCAAAGGAGGGCAACAAAGATGGTGAAGGATCTGGAGAGGAAGATGTTTGAAAGGCAGCTGAGGTTGCTTGAATTGTTCAACCTGGAGAAGAATAGGCTGAGGGGACAGATCATTGTGGTCTTCAACATGAAGAGGAGGGGCAGACACTGATCTCTTTACTCATGTGACCAGCGGCAGGACTCGAGGACAAGCGTGAAGATGATTGCTCCCCGGGAAAGTGGTCAGAGCAGCGAGCCTGTCTAAGTTCAAGAAGTGTTTGGACAGTGCTCTCAGACAAATGGTGTGAGTCTTGGGGTGTCCTGCATACGGCCAGGAGTTGGACTCAATGATCCTGTTGCATGATAACTCTTCCAACTCAGCATATTCTATGATTCTATAAATTATAATGAGAATTCCATATCTAAGTAAGAGAGAGAACACGTATGCTGTCAAAAAGATCTGCAGTCCAACTAATCCAGTAGATTTTGTCCTAGCAGACAACTTCAGCCATATCTTCAGGGGACAACTTTGTATGCTGAATTTATACAGAGGAATGTCACGTAGATATTTCTATCTGTTGTACATTAGGGAGAGTTTTGATTGAAGGAAGTTTGTGCAGCAATAGCTTGCAAACATGCATTCATGTAAACATGTCATTGCCTATGACATGATATTTATTTTTCATGGGGGCATAGGAATAAAAATCAGTTTATGTTGTACTTGGTATTTCCCAGGGAAGCTAAATGTAATTTTTAAAAAAGGTACATGAGTTTTCAGATAATATATTCACAGTCATTTCTGTAGTTTCTGTCTATAGAGCAGAGATGATTGAACTGCTACACTTAGCACAAAGACCAAGAAACAGATCTTGGTATCCTTATGGAGATTCAATATGCAAAAAATAAAGTGATTTGAACATCTGCTACTTGAATTCCTTACTAATCTGCCAAAGGGAATGCTTGGGATTGTTTTTAGCAATAAGAAAAATACACAGTGAGTTGGAAGACATTGATAACACTTGAGCAGAACAGCTCTTCAGCACTCTGATGAGATGAGTTACTGTACAGATGGCTTCCATCATGCAAGTCTTTTCTGTTTATAGGGCTGCAGGTGGTAGAGTGGGAAACAGGGTAAGTGGAGGAAAGGTTAAGACTCCAAATCAATTGTAGCAGTTCACCAAGTATAATCTATCCCTGCTGAATGTACTAGTTTATCAGCACTGCCATCTAGAGCTGTGTGAAAAAAATTCACTGCAGACAGTAGAAATGGTGAAATTAGATCCTTCATTGTTGAAGATTGTACATAGAGGGAATCATATGCATGTGACACTTTATGGTATTTTAAGGCAGTGCATCCAGCAACTGTGTTAAGGGAGCAAGATAAACTGAGATTAAAAAAAGAATGAAATAATGTCTAAAATACTCTGAAAACTTTGGCTGATTTTTATGCCTGAACTCATAAGAATTTGTACTGTACATAGTCTGACTTCCCTTTTGTAACGCAATTGAAATGTGCATTCTCTTGATTTGCCCTTATGGGCAAGTTATTTTATCTGTTATGCATCCAGTTTAAAATACTTTGGAATACGCGATAATCACACAGTTCTTTCACTGCAGCTTTAACTCTCCTGGGGTTATTTTGACCGTTCCTCATTGCTGCGGAGGGATCAAAAGGGCTAACGACAGACAGAGATCCACTGAAATAATTGTCACACTAAGCAAGAGTAGGAAAAAAGCCAAGCTGAACTGCTGGGGAAGCTCAGAGCTTTATGCTGCTCTCCAGATCCCTTTAAAAGGATGGGTACTTTGCTGTCTTTGATACTGTTGTTGTAATTTTTGCACAGAAATGCAAAATAGATGTGTTCTATATATCATTTTCAACACATCCTGGGGAAATTATGATCTTTTTTAACTGCATTACTTTATTCCTCTAAGCAAGGATTGAGGTTGTTTTCCATAGGAAGAAACACAACCTATTTTTCATGCTAGGACAGACTTCTGAGACAAAGGAAGGCAGAAACATAAGTGCTTTTTTAACTAATCCTTAAAATATTATCTAAAATAATCATTACCTTTAGGGCTCTTAAATAGCTATAATATAGGCAGAATCCGTGAAAGCGTTAAAGTGCTTAAAGTGTCCTTATTCTGAATGCAATGGAAAACTATGTATATAAAAATGCCACCAAAAAAAATGGCTTTTTAGTCATAATTGCACTGCAATATAGAAATATTTGTAAGAATGTCTTAAGGTATTGGGGCCTAAATTTTTACTTCTGATTTTTCTCACGCACAATGTCATATTCCTACAGGTCCTTGCTTGTGGAAATATCCAGCCCCTCTCAGCACACACAGAGCAGCAGAATTACTGGCATCACACCGACCCTACAGGTGGCTGTAAGGTGCTCATGTAGGGTTGGGACCCTTGCTGAAGCCAGTGTAAATTCTCTGTAATGTCTGGAGACACACTGAAAGTCTGGCCTTCAGACATTAGCCTCCCTCTGCCTCTGGCCACAGTCTGTACATGCTGAGAGGAGTGAAGCCCTTCAGGTATGGCACAAGCAGCAGAGGTTAGCTTTCCTTTAGGCAGGAGCATGTTCATCTTCTTCATAATGAGCTGACCAAAGCAGGGCATGAGAGCATATCACATACAATATCTAATCCGCAGGGATGCAAGTAAGCATCATCTAGAAGCTGCCCTTGTAAGACTCAGCTCATCATCTGCTGATTCTATGTGGACACACTCCCTGAGATAATCTTGTGTATTAGATTGACTATCTGCAATCCTCCACAAGATATAGCCTCCAAACTGGAATAGCATTCAGTGAAATAGCCCTTCACAACATACATTCTTGTTCAGGTGCTCCAGAAGAAGCCAAGGATATGCTAAGATCGTGAAGTTTTAACACATGAAAACATTGTTCCATGGCAATTGTGTTTAGGAATCTGGTCATCCCAGCCTTAAATAAGGCTGACACTTTCTTTCCTGCCTGGTGACAGGAAGTCTGGGAGCACAAGAACTGACAGCTGCTGGTGACAGTGCAACTGGTGACCTGAGGGATGTGGATGCATTCAAAACAGGCTGACACCTATGGAAAATTCATTTTCATTCAGTCCTCAACTGCTGCCAGATCATCTTTAAATAAGCCTTAGGTGAAGTAAGGTGACCTGGCTGTTTTCAAGAGGAGATCTGAAAGCTCAGCCATCAATATTGTCATCGAGTCTCTTTTTACCTTGGTGTATACTATAGCCTCCTTTCATCTCTACAGTAATTAACAAATTTATTAGATCAAGGACAGACAGAAACAGAATCATTGGGTGTTGGCTCTAGATACTCTAGATAGAGATATCTAGACTGATATCTCAGGAGATTGCCTTGGATACCGTAGATTAGGGGTAGTGTCTCCATCTAGGGTAGACTGTAGTCTGGTAGAAAGGAATCCTCAGCCCAGTGAGAAATCTCTGCCATGAGGGACCCTCAGCTCCTATCTGACATTGAATTATTGCATTAGATAAAATACCTCCCTTCTACTTTCTCTCCTCCTTTTAGTGACATTCCTGGTGCCAAAGGCATGACTGGTCTCTGATCTGGTGGTAATCTTATCAGCTTTCCAGATGGTGAGGTCATAGAAAAAGCAAGGTCATAGTCATAATTAAAAAATAATGCAAAAGAGAATAAATATTATGAGAATAAAGTAAGGAATGGCAAGTGTCCATCTGTAAAGCAAGTTAAAAGACAAGAATATGACTAATTCTTAAATGCATATGAGCCCAGGATATACAGATTAAGACACATAATTGACTTATCACACCATAAACAGGTGCTTTAAGAGAGTTCATGTGGATCTTAACCCATTGCAAACAAGAAATAAAACTTGTAATTTAAAAGGAACAATAGTTTTAAAAAAACACAACAGCTGGGTTTTTGGGGAAAGTTTTACTTCACATTTGCCGTGAGATGAGAGTAAAAAATGGCTCTGTGACACGGATTTAGCTTATACACAGCACCTCAACAAGCCAAAGCAACTTAATGAAATATCTGGGGCTTTTCAGTGTTTGGATTTCTTTTCTTGTAATCCAAGTGGCCTCTCATCAGTGAGAATCCTCCCACTGCACTTACCAACTAGTTCAACATGCTCAGTTGCAAGAGTAAGAACTAAATATACCTAGTTTTGCATAAAACACCATGTCTTTCTTGCTTGCTTGTATATTTGTACTGTTGACATAATGTGAAGCATACTGCTTTGGCAATATTTGGGAATACTGAGAGCTCTGCTATCAGTATATCTGGTAGTTTTTAAGACAGTTTCTTGTGTGAATTATTTTTACACAAATATAATGAAATATTGTTTATGGTATTGCACTGTATTCCAAGGCATAAGCTAAAAGCAGTAGAACTTTTAACAAATTAATTAAAAAATAGTATTTTAACTATGTTGTATATAGAGGTTTCACAGTTTAGGAAAGCTGAAGTCTGAAATTCAGCCTCTGAAATGATGTACTTAAAAGTAAGGTTCAGTATGTGATTTCAGTCTAGTCAACCCAGTGGCTTAACATAACAATGTTATTATCAGGGAGCCACATCTGAAGCTCAGGTTTTTTTACACCCTTGGCTATTCTGATTCTTTTGTAGTTTGTTTAAGGCAGTTCTTGCTCTTTGACTAGTTGGTTATTTGTACTAAGTTGAAGGGGAAAAGATGAGAGCCAGCTTTTGATGTTTACAGTTGAAATAGTAAAAGTCCTTTTCCCTTGTTGGACAATATTACTTGCAGCGAGAATGAGCATTCAAAGAGAAGCAAATGCACATACAGCAGTCTAAACTCCCTGTCACTGACAGGCTCTGAAAAGGTTGTTCACTGTTGCATAGCTGATCCTGATAAAACGTAGGGTTCCCTACTGATATCTAGGAAGCCATTAAAATATCTCGAGCTGTTCCAAAATGCCAATTAAAGAGAAGTCTCTGTGTGCTTCTTCCCAGGGCTAGACTGATAAGCCAACAGCAAGCCACTCTAGTGGAGGAGGCAAAGCGAGCGTGAGGATTAGCCCTTAAGGGAGCACGGATACAGCAGAGCACCGTGGGGCAGCACTGGTGAGGAGCTGAACTTGCCAGAGCCTCTCTGGCACCTGCTTCTACAGGTGGCTGCATTTTGCTGCTAGGGCAATACAAGCTGTCCATAATTGCTAAGCTTTTGTAAATTTCATTATCGTAATTCTGTGGTTTGTTAAATATTGCTGCTTTATTTAGTGGTTGTTTGAATTTTCATACCATGAATATATTTTTAGTGGGAAAAAAAATAGAAAAAAAGCAACAAAAGCCTCTTTCTTTGCCAGAGGCTCAATAATTGAGACCAATACACTCATTAAATTATACTGCCATTTTTCAGTACGTACTGACATAAAAAAACCTTTTTTTTTTTCCTTAATAAGACAAAAAGCACAAGGGGCAGGTGACAAATATCATGAAGATTAAGGAAGTAATTTCTGATAAAGTCTGGGGAATCCAAACTTCAATCACTGTAATTTTTCTTTCTCTTACTAACTTTAGCAAGCTGTGATAAAATTCTGTGTAAAGAATTGCACTTTTAGGAGTCTTCTAGCCAGACTTCTAGTCATTCATGTGTCCTGTTCAATGATCCTTGTTTAACAGCCCCTCCTGGATATTTCCACCTAAGTTAGATATGTCCCAGAATGCATTGCCCTACTTTCTCCCTGATCCCAAAAGTCTTTATCTTCTCTGATTCAAATAGGACAGATGGCCCAGAAGAGATTAACAGACCTCCTGAGACATATTTCATAAAAACTGGGAGGTCTGTTATAGTTCACTAGTTATGTGATCTTTGTTCTAAAAATGATATAATAGTTATGATTGTAACAGCTTGGACATTTCAGATTTTATTGCCAATTAACCTTCAAAATCACATAATGATTACAGATGTAATAAGTGAGGGTTTTTTTTTTTTCATTGAGTATATAGTACAGTATAATTTTTAATAGTCTAATATTAAGAAATTTAGTTTCAAAAAAATCCTTTCGATTTCTGATCAAACGAAAGCTGTCTGGTTACTTAGCAGGATTACTAATTTAGTGATCATACACAACCAGTTACCGTTGCACAGTCAGGATAACAAAATTACTTCAAAACCCTGTGTCCATGTCATACCAGAACTGAAGTAATGATTGTCTTAATTTTATGTTTCCCATCTTACGAACAATGGGAAAAGACATGTTCAGTGTTTCAGGTTAAAGCAGTGGCAAGACAAACTGGGAAGAAACTGTTTTTTTAGATGGTTAAGGTTTTTGGTTAGTTTTTTTTGGTTGGTTGGTTGCTGTTTGTTGCTTGTTTTTATTTTTACTATCATGAGATGTGCCATGTTTTCATGTTATGTCTTTAAATTTTTATAAGCATAAAAATAAAAGATAAGGAAAAGACAGAAAGTTATATTTTCCATAGGAATTGTTAACCTGCTAGTAGTATATCAGTTTCCTTCAAGGAAATATAGAGAGCATTAGAAAGCCAACAACTTTACTATGAGAATGTCTAAAAGAGTATTTTCAAGTATGGTGTCAACCACTCCTTGAGGTAAATAAATAAGCAATGATTCAGTGTGAGAGAGAAGTGGAAACAGTGCCTGCACACTACATGAGAAGTCTTTGAACTACCAAAACACCTCTGAAATTGGAAATAAAGCACAAAAGTAAAGTAATACAATAGGAGATAATTCTTGTTACATCAGACCAGAGACTGCTTCTTAACAGTTTATGATGGTGAGATATCACTTATCTAAGTTTTCAAGAAAAAGGATTCTCCAGCTGCCTTTAATATTGTATAAATCAGCCTATGCAGGGTTCATGTAAAAACTGTCAACATTTTTTTACACAACACTTGTATGTGTCTCATTTTAATAAAGTGAGATGGTATTAAAGAACCTGATATTCAACATTTTTTTTCAGATTAATCATATCAGGTAAGGTGGTCCTTCATATGAATGAAAATAAGTTCATGGAACACTTTGGTTCCTCGCAATCCATTCTCACTGCTTATAAAGAGCACAAACCAGATGGATTTAATGATTTTAGCTCACTAAATCAGTTTATGTTTTCTTCTTTTTTTCTATTCTTTTTCTTTTTTTGTTATAATAAAATTCTGGCACTATTAAGAGATAAGTTATTACATTTATACATAAATAATTTTTACCTCCAGAAAATAAGACTTTGCAACAATTGTTAAAAAAAACACAATTATTGTTAAATTTTAAAAAGAAGATGATTTTTCTAAAATTGTAGCCATGCTAAATAATAGAATAACGTACCATTAAAATCAAAGCAACTTCACAGTTTTCATAGTTGAAATTAAAAAAAAAACAAAACAACAATATAAAAACATTTTGTATTTTCCTCACATTAAAACATGTGATATTATTACAGACTCATAGATAAATTATTTTGTCAAAATAACTTTTACCTACATGTTATGATTTAAGAATGGTACTTTCTAATTTAGTGGTCCCAAATCAAAAAAAACCTAGACTCTCCATAACACGTGCTGCATGCTCCCTTTCACTTCCTATCCTTCTACTCCCTTTGTCAGGATGGAGATGAGGGTTGGAGGGAAAAGAGGTAAAGATCACAAGAAATAAGAACAATTTACTAGAAACAGCACTGAGATAAGAAGAAGAACCAGGAATAACAAAATATTAATAACAAAAATACACAAAAGAGAGAGTGAGTGATTCACATGACCATCACAGAGCTCAACCAGCCACAGCCATACCACCCCAACAGTACCCTCCAGCTCAGGAGCAGTGCCAATCCACTGTTTGCTCCCTCTTGTGACCAGCGTTACCCCACTGCTCCATCCGCCACACTTGCTTGACTGGAAGGAATCCCTTCTTCTCAGAAGAAACTGCCTTCCCCATCCCTGGCAATGATCTGTATTGTAAAGAATCATCTCTGGGCGCTGGCCATGCCTCCTTCTGCTCACCGCAAAACTTCACTCTCTCCTGGCTGGAACAAGTACACAATCATAAACCTGTTGATTTTTTTACAGCATATTATACACATTTAAAACCCAGAAAAGGATACTATATATATAGCATACACTATATTATCCTCTGTATATACTATGGCATGCTGTATGTACAGAAGAGGAAGGATGAATAATATTAATGATACACAAAAGAAAAAAAAAAAATTATGCACAGTGCAATTACTCACAACCCACCCACTGATGCCCAGGTAGTTCCCAAGCAGCAAGCCCCAGGCAGCTTTCCCCCCAGCTTATAAAATAAGCATAACATGGTACAGTACAGAATACCTCTTTGGCCAGTTTTGGTCAGCTGCTCTGGCTGTGTGTCCTCCCATCTTCTTGTGGTGGGGTGCTGTGAGAAGCTGAAAAGTCCTTGACACTTAAGTAAATACTGCTTAGCAACAATTAAAACCTTAACATGCTGCTAAAGTTTTTCTCATCTTA